>CM035432.1:158122453-158192453 GCA_020310875.1 Ceratopteris richardii | reverse complement strand
GTGGGATATGATTTGTGATGAGCAGCAGTAGACCTTGACTAATATCACCTCTAGCGAGATGCAATGGCCACATGTATAGATACAGTCTGACTGTCACATTTGTGTAACAGCATATACAACACTATGCATCAGGATTTTGTATCTATTATTTTGATTATATGAGTTACCAATGGGTCATCCTCCGACATGAACCAAGGAGGCTTATGGATATGGTCATGGATTGATTGCACTATTGGAGGACTTGGAGGGACACACCATAGTCATTTCATGGGAGCATCTATAATTAGGTGAGCTTATAAACTTTGTTTGGTGTTTTTAGTTGTTTTTTATACATATCATGTCAATTGGTCTCATTTCACGAATAGAATTTATTGCAAGACTGTAGATATAGATGTTTTGATCCCTTTGGGCATGTGTATGGAAGTGTTATGCCACAATTTTGTATTTGGCTCATATATGGCGGTGGTGCACCATAATTTTGTATTTGGTTTCTATATGGCACTGCTTTGCCACATTTTGTATTTGGCCCATATGAGGCAGTGGTGTGCCACACTTTTGTACATGGTTCATTTATGGAATATATATCTCTTTTGTACATGATTCATTTATGGGATATTTCTTTTGTATGGTTCATGGTTCATTCTCCTCATCTCTTTTGTGTCTGATAGTGTTTTAAGACTTAAGGGTTTCGATGATTAATCTAGAGGGTTCATTAGGGGCTTCTATACAACCATCAAGATAGAGGTAAGAAGGAATACACCTAAGACATTTGAGGAGGCGATCAAGTACGCTCAGATCTATGAGGACCATAACCATCCTCAATATAATCCTATGGAGATGGATTAGCCCCTCCAACCTCCTAGTACAACAAAGTTCAAGAAGAAAGTCTGAATGGGGGGAAACAATGTTTTTTATCAAGAAACAAAGATCACAAGGGCCTAGATTAGCTACTGAGCACTTTGAGAGGGCCAAGAGAGAAAAATTGTGTTTTAGGTGTTTGTATCCTAGCCATTCACACTGGAACTATCCACTCAGGAAGGCGAAAGAAAAGAAGAAAGGACCAAAGAATAGTATGGATCCTGACAAGGGCAAAAAGGTGGTCCATCTAGTGTAGACACTTCCTATTCATAGCAACTCTAGCTACAAGGGAGTGGAAATGGTGCACGAGGACATTAAGCACACATGTTGTTTGACACACTCATTGTGTTCACCTCAGTTTGGACCATACGACTTGGTTAAAATTCATGGTAGTATACACAGTACCAGGGTGCGAGTCATGATAGATGACTGTGCTACTAATAATTTCATAAAATATGCTATGTTCAAGAATCTAAAGATTCCTTAGGAGCCTAGTGCATAAAAATACATAGTATCTATGATGCAAGGGGAGGACAAGAGGATATGGGATACTATGGTATCCAATTCAGAAGTCAAGCTACATGATTATATTGACCATATGGACTTCCAACTCATGAATTTGAAGAGCGCAGACCTTGTATTACGAAGAGAGTGGCTATTGGGGTTAGGAGACACACTTAAACGTAGTTACCAAAATAGGACTCTTGAGTTTAAAACAAATGGAAGTAAATTTTGTATACAAGGAGAGAAACATCAGGCTAGAGCAACTCTCATCTCATCTTCAGAGTTCTATAGTCTTACTCATTGTTAGCATTTACAAGAGATCTTTTTATTGTGTATTCAAGACTTTGAGCATTGTACAAACACTTCATCTGATGTATATTTTCATGCTAGAAATGTAAATATGGATAGGACCTTTTACTATTCTTTCTTCCAAGAGTGTGTTCTTAAAGGTTTGAGGTTTATGTTTGAATTTAGAGATGTTTTCCCCATTGACTTAGCAAGAGGACTACCACCTAAGAGAGGGGACATTGACCATGCTATTGAAGTAGTTACTAACACTACACCTATTTGTGGGCCACATTATAGGCTTAGTGTTTCTTAGCATGAGGAGGTAGAGAAGCAACTACATGATTATTTAGATAATGGCTCTATTAGACCTAGTAACTCTCCTTGGGAATCGCAAATGCTCTTGGTTAAGAAGGACGGCACTGTGAGATTATGCATCAATTATAGAGCACTAAACAAGGTAACTATCAAAAATAGGTTTCCAATGCCTAGGTTGGAAGATGTGTTCGATCAATTACATCAAGATAGGTATTTTACCAAGCTTGACATTAAATCAAGGTATCATCAAATTAGGTTTAGGGAAGAGGATATCCTTGAAACTGCATTCAGGACTAGATATGGGCACTATGAGATCTTGGTGATGCCTTTTGGTCTCACAAATTCTCTTGCCACTTTCATGATGCTCATGAATAGTGTGTTACGACCTTATCTAGGGCACTTTGTAGTAGATTTCCTAGATGATTGCTTGATTTATAGTAGAATAGAATAGGAGAACTTGGAACACTCGAGAAAAGTATTCCAAGTATTGAGGGAAAATTCACTCTTTGATAAGGATTCAAAGTGTGATTATTTTAAAACAAACCTTAGATACCTTGAACATATAGTCTCCCAAAGTGGAATCAAGATGGACCTTGAAAAAAGTACGGGCTATCATGGAATGGCCACATCTCAGGAACTTGGAAGAGTTGCAGATCTTCATAGGTTTATCATGATTCTATCGAAGATTCATTAAGAATTATGCCAAGACTATTGTTTTGATGATGGAACAACTTAATGGGAAATGGAAAGCCTTTCATTGGGGAGACAAATAGAAGCAAAGTATGGAGAAATTGAAAGTAGAAATCTCTACATCTCCACTTTTGCACATAAAGCGAATAAACCCTTTGTGGTTGAGATTGACATGAGTGATTTTGCTATAGGAGCAGTTTTAGTTTAGGATGTTTGACTAGTAGCTTTTGAGAGTAATTAAATATTAGTATATATAATCATATATTTAGAGAAATTAGGAAAAAAAGTACAATATATAATCAACTGTACTATGAATAATTAAATACATAAGGAATTATGGTTTTGAATTAAATTAAATATATAAAAACTAGGATTTTTTTGTTTAATATAAAAAAAATTAGGGTTTTAGATTTGAATGTACTAACATGTACACATGGTATTAGATGGCATCTTTGGATCTAGAGGAGAGAATGGCATGTCCTTGCACTCATGTAAGTATCAAATTTATCAAAAACGATAGATTTGTACTACACATGTTAGAGAATATGGATCCTTTGATAAAATTAGACTACAAAATCTATGCTACCATTTGCATGGTCCCCCGGTGAGCAGCTGAACCCAAAGGACATTGCATTGGTAACCTCTCATGGACAAAAGAGAACGAAGAGGGATGTAGAAATACAAGGTATCAGAAGCATTACACAGAATGGCTATCGCATCACCATACTAGATCACTTGCCATAGCACTCCTCTCGGCCTCACTCCTGTCGACGTCACTCCCATCGGCCTCACTCCCACTTGTGTCACTCCCATGGGTGGGGCATGAATCCACCACTACCGCCTTCTCAGCCATCCCCTAGTGGCTCTAGTGGTTGATGTATGCGTTCGACACCTCAATGGGATACAGGCGCTAGCCCATCTTGTCGGTCAATGTCACACTCTGGAGGAGGAGGTTCTAGAAGTGGATCGACACATGGCTCTGGAGGAGATAAATTTTATGGATGTGGTGCGATGGACATTGTGTCTCCTACTTCTACTCGAAGAGCGAGTACCTCAGATGTAAATATACCATGTGGGATGCCAGCTGATACACCACGTACACCTTAGGGTGCTCATGACCATGATGAATCCAAGGTGTATAGTATACATGATGGAGCTCTAGTGATGGATGTCGCCAGAAAAGCCACGCATCACTGCATACGACAGCTTTGCTCCATACAATTTGGACACTTTTTCATGTTGGAGTGAATAGGATAAGGATCACAAAACATATATCATAGAAACAATCTATCAAGAGTCCGGCCAGCACCTCAGAATCCTATTATTAGCTGAGAGTGGATTTAGCACATGGCAGGTGAGGTGATGTCCCATTGAAGATCCGAGGCTCGTGATGCTTTTAGAGAAGGCTTACAAAAGCCTGTATGCTTAGACACTAAGAAGTGGGATATGATTCACCATGAGCAACAATAGACTCGTGATTGATATCACCAACAGCGAGATGTGGTGGCCACACATCTAGATACGGTCGGACCATCACATTGGGTAGCACGGGATACACCACTATGGATCATGACTTTCTAAGTATCATTTTAAGTATTGATTTTGCTTTTGTTAAGCACATCATGTATGTTCATCTAACATTTTTCATATTTGTTGCACGAGTTAGTAGTGGGTCATCCTCCGACACAAACCGAGGAGGCTTATGGATATCTTCATGGATTGATTGCTCTATTGGAGGATTTGGAGGGACGCGATGCGGTCATTTCATGGGAGCATCTACAATGAGGTGAGCTTATAAACTTGTTTTGGTGTTTTTAGTTATTATTTACAAATATCATATCAATTTGTCTCATTTCACAAATGTGCTTTGTTGCAGGACTGTAGATATAAATGTTTTGATTCCTATGGGCATGTGAATGGCAGTGGTATGCCACAATTTTGTATTTGGCTCATATATGGTAGTGGTGTGCCATAATTTTATATTTGGTTCCTATATGGTAATGCTCTGCCACATTTTGTATTTGACTCACATATGGTAGTGGTTTGCCACACTTCTGTACATGGTTGATTCATGGAATACATATCTCTTTTGTACATGATTCATTTATGGGATATTTCTTTTGTACATGGTTCATGGTTCATTCTGATCATGTCTTTTGTGTCCAACAATGTTTTGCTTTATCAAATCATGTTTTGGTTTCTGTTCATCTAAACACTAAATTAGCAACCACTAGAGTACATGTCACATATACTCATTTTTTTGGGCAGAGTGTATTGTCTTTTGCTACACAACAACATGGTTATGTTGTTGTAGCAAGAGACAACACACTCTACCCAAAATATATTTTGCAGATAAGGTCATCGGTATAGGCACCGGTATAATGAGCTTTGATATGCAGAGGTGCATATAGACGCTTATACCGAAGCTTTTGTCTAGGTGAATACCGATGTTTATACTGATGCTTCTATACCGACACTTATGCCAGTGCTTACATTGATGTCGGGGCAAAATGGCACCCTTGCATTTGCACTAGTAGAAGCTCCAATATACCCCTCATATCTTGTAGTGTATTATACACAGACAATTCATAGAGTTCAAGGAACAAGCTCTTAGGTTAGAGAGAGACATTGATACCATAAATTCTCTCATTGAGTAGCTTAAGTCTCTGATGATCTCACTAGAAACACATGTTACCTCTTTCCTAGCTAGGAAGGAAAGAGAGATGCCTACTCTTCCTATAATTGAGATGGCTAAGAAGGATGTTCCTTTTCCTAGCAAGTAGAAAGGAAAGAGTTATAGGGAAGCTCCCTTGTTAAAAGACCTTAAACCACCTATTTTTTTCAGGGATGACCATGAGAGAAATAAGGATGCGGTCTACACTTTTTTTGTAAGAGTGGAATGACCTCCATCAACTGAATGGCACCTCACCTGAGTATCTGGTGCTAAAGGTGAGTCTCTCACTTGGGCCGTGTGCTTATTAGTGGTGGATCAGTCCCAAGGAGGCAAACTCTTACCTACAGACTAAACTCAGTTTGAAACTCTTTTCTTGAAAGAGTTTCTTCCACAGAATGAGGAAGAGAGGAATGGGGATGAGTGGGATAGGATCATTCAGAGAGGTAGGCCTTTTTTGTTCTATATATCCCATTATAAGGAGATCATTTTGAAACTTAAGGGTTTGGATGATTTTCAAAAAACCAGAGGGTTTGTTAGGGGCTTAGACAAAGCCATCAAGAGAGAGGTAAGAAGGAATACACCTAAGATGTTTGAGGAGGTGATCAAGTATGCTCAAATCTATGAGGACCATAACAATCCTTAGTATACCCCTATGGAGATGGATCAACCCCTCAAACCTCTAAGTACAACCAAGTTCAAGAAGAAAGTGTCAATGGGGAAGACAATTTTTCTTTATCAAGAAGCAAATATTACAAGGGCCTAGATTAGCTACTAAGCAATTTGAGAGGGCCAAGAGAGAAAAATTATGTTTTGGGTGTTTCTCTCCTAGCCATGCACAGTGGAACTCTCCATTGAGGAAGGGGAAGAAAAGAATAGAGGACCAGTGAATAGTAAGGCTCTTGATAAGGGAAAAATGGTGGTCAATCTAGTGCAAACACTTTCTCTTCATGGCAACTCTAGTTGCAAGGGAGCAAAAGTGAAGCACAAGGACATTAAGCACACATGTTGTTTGACACAATCATTATGTCCACCTCATTTTGGACCACATGACTTGGTTAAAGTTCATGGTAGTATACAAAGGACCAGGATGCAAGTCATGATAGATGACTTTGCTACTCATAATTTCATAAACTATGCTCTAGTCATGAAGCTAAAGATTCATGAGGAGCCTAGTGCATATAGATACATAGTATCTATGGTGCAAGGGGAGGACAAGGGGATACTATGATATCTGATTTGCAAGTCAAGATTCATGAATATATTGACCATATGGACTTTGAAATCATGAATATGGAGAGGACAAACCTTGTATTAGGAACAGAGTGGCTATCGTTGTTGGGAGACACACTTAAATGCAGTTTCCAAAACAATACTCTTGAGTGTCGCAAAAGCTCTTGGTTAAGAAGAAGGACAGATCTGTAAGATTATGCATCGATTATAGAGCATTAAACAAGGTAACTATCAAAAATAGGTTTCCAATGCCTAGGTTGGAAGGCCTATTTGATCAATTACATCAAGATATGTATTTTACCAAGCTTGACATTCGATGAGGGTATCAAATTAGAAATAGGTCAGAGGATGTCCCTAGAACGGCATTCCGGATTGGATATGGGCACTATGAGTTCTTGGTGATGCCTTTTGGTCTCACGAATGATCCTGCCACTTTCATGAAACTCATAAATAGTGTGTTATGAACTTATTTGGGGAACTTTGTAGTAGACTTTCTAGATGATATTATGATCTATAGTAGATTAGAATAGGAGCAGCTGGAACACTTTACAAGAGCATTTCAAGTGTTGAGGGATAATTCACTCTTTGGTAAGGATTCAAAGTTTGAATTTTTGAAAATAGACCTTAGATACCTTGGATATATAGTCTCCCAAAATGGAATCGAGATGGACCCTGAAAAAGTACGGGCTATCATGGAATGGCCACATCTCAAAAACCTAAAAGAGTTGTAGATCTTCCTAGGTTTATCAGGATTCTATTGATGATTCACTAAGAATTATGCCAATTGTTGTCCCAATGACAAAACAACTTAAAGGGAAAGGGAAAGCCTTTCATTGGTGAGACCAACAGAAGAAAAATATGGAGATATTGAAAGTAGTAATCACTACAACTCCACTTGCACATAGAAGATCGGAATAAACCCTTTGTGGTTGTCATTGACGTGAGTGATTTTTCTATAGGAGCAATTTTAGTTTGGGATGGCCAAACAGTAGCTATTGAGAGTATGAAACTAGAACATGCTCATAAGAATTAATCCATCTATGAGAAGGTGTTGTATGCAATTGTCTCGACTTTGAAGAAGTGGCACCATTATCTATATGGTGCCAAAGTCATGATAGTGCTTGATCAAGAGAGCATTAAGTGGCTTTCTAATCAACCAGACCTTAAAGGTCGTAAGGCCCAATGGGTAGAGACCATTGAGAAGTTTGATTATGAGCTTAGGTATAGGAAGGGAAAGTTTGATGTAGTGGTTGATTTGCTTAGCCGCATGCCTGTGCTCAACGGACTAAGTTTTATTGAGACCACTAGTGAGCTACTTGAGTCCATTGGAGGGAAATGTAGGCTTGATCTTGCATATTCCGAGATTTGGTAAGCCATTGAGGAAAGGGATTGTGATATATGTGTTTTTGGGTGACAATGGAGTATTGAATGGTACTCAAGAAGAATTCAAGTGGAAGAATTACAATATCCATGATGGATATTTGTTATATAAGTGTAAGGTTTGTGTCCCTAAAGACCTTGAGATGAGACAACACATTTTGTATGCGTGTCATGACACTCCCAGTGCAGGACACCAAGAGCTAACAAGACTTATGATCTTGTTAAGAGGCAAGTAAAACTGGCATGGACTTCAAAAGGACATCCTACAGTATGTGCCTAAGTGCATTAAATACTAGGTCAATAAACCTGAAAGGTTGAGGATTGGAGGACTTCTCCACCCATTGGATATTCCCAATGGGGAGTGAGAGAGTATCTCCATGGATTTTATAGTTGGATTACCTAAGACATAGAGAGTGCATGATCTGTCTAGGTAATTGTGGATAGGTTAACCAAAATGGCTAGGTTTATTCTGACACGTACTATATTGAGGACACCAAAGTTAGCTAGACTATTTGTAGAGAACCTATACCAGTTTTATGGTCTTCCTTTAGACATAGTTTCTCATTGGGATAGGAAGTTCACTAGCCACTTTTGGAGAGCGGTCTTCAAAAGGTTGGATACAAGACTATGGAGAGCGGTCTTCAAAAGGTTGCCCATTAGACTATGGATGCTCGGCCAAGCATCCATAGTCTAATGGGCAAATAGAGAGGGTTAACCAAATCCTAAAGGATATGCTTTGAGCATATGTGAATGAAAGGCAAACTTATTGGGAAGAGTACTTACATGCAGTAGAGTTTCTGTATAATAGTTCCAAGCACGCTTCCAGTGGGCATAGTTCATTTATGCATATGTACACGTTTCACCTAGCTCCGTATGTAATAGGAGTGCGGAATAAGAAAGTTCAAGATGCAAAGGACTTCTTGGAAGGGATAAATGATATGTTTAGCCCTGCTAAGGGTAGCATTAGGGGAGCTCAGGACAGGGTTGGAGACTATGCTAACTCTCAAATCAGAGACATCAACTTTGAGGTAGGAGAGCAATTCCATCTTAGACTTCCATCTAGGTCTGACACCATGAAGAGATGACCTTGTCCAAAACTATCTCCTAGGTATTGTGGAACTCTCCCAATACTTAAGAGAATAGGAAAGATGGATTACGAGGTCCAATTATGAGAGAATAGCCAAATGCATCCGGTATATGATGTTAGCTATCTTAAGAGAAGGCTGGATGAATCTGACAATGTCATTCTAAATAGTGAGGTAGTAGAGTCTGTTTCTCCTCAACCAATTCCACATGAGCCAGAGAGCATACTATGCACTAGAGAAAAATGGACCAGAAGTCACATATATGAAGAGTGTCTAGTAAAGTGGAAACATATTTAAGAAGATAATGCTACATGGGAGCGAGTTTCCATGCTTTGGAGACGGTTTCCCAAGTTTGGGTTACCTTCCCAAGATTCTTCTTAAGGGGAAGGATACAGGGAAACAACACAGAGATATGACCATGTACTTCATATACATGGGGATGTAGTGAGAGTGCTATCACATTTATTCTTTCTTTTTGTAAGACCTTCCAAAACCTTTTTGGAGGAAGAAAATGTTCTATGGGAGTCACCATAAAAGAGATGGTGTGAATCATCTCCGGCTAAGGTTCTTTTAGGAGGGCACATACATGAGTGCCATGTGGCACCCATGTGTGATGCTACATTTGAGGGACTTCATGTAAGGGAAGTTTGAGAGAATCCTGATGGATTCATAGTACATGGCTGAGAGGAACAAGGATATGAAGATTCTCTATGTTTGAGTTTCAGATAGCTAGCTGACAAGCCTTCATGATCATTCTTGTCTATCGCAAACTTGAAAATGGAATGCTTTGATCAAGGACGTAGGTATCAAAATCACTCGATTTGGCATAGAAGCTTGAATTTTATTCAAACCTCGAGCTTTTTGTGGATAACTTTCACTTATATTGTTCCCTTTGTAGGAAGAAATCTCGTAAAATCTTCCTTCTACATCCTTAGGGGAACACTACTAGAATTGGTGACCTCTTGGGAAGTACGAGTACTTTGTCTTCCTTGATGGTTGAAGTCCTTCCTCATGCATAGCGGATGATGCCAACCATGAATTCTATGAATTAGATGACTCGGCATGCTACGATCGCATCCTTGGTCACAACCTTGGATGTAAGCCTTGGAGGAATCCACTTACAAGCCACAAACTTTTAGGAATCAGAGGTGCTTGCTCTACGTGCACAACAACAATTTTGTTTTTTTGTGAACTATGCTAATACTAGTGGTGTTGAAATTGCAGTGTAACACAATATAACCTGTAGTAAAGAGAGAGAGAGAGAGAGAGAGAGACAAAGAGAGAGAGAGAGAGAGATCAAAAGAGAAGAAAAACGAGAAAGAGAGAGAGATATATAGAAATTCAAAGAGAAAGAGGTAGAAAGAAGGGGAGAGAGAGAGAATAAGAGAGAGATTACAAAAGAGAGAGAGTCAGAAAGAGATTGTTGGAACTTGTAAGTGCAGCAGAGATCTAAATGTTGGAGAGCTCTTTGATTAGATGTGCATAAAATGATGATTGAAGAGCGGTCCAACGTTTTTTAATCAAACACCACTGTTGCATATGCGATCATGCAACTTGTCTTGTAAGTGTGCTCGACTACATCACATAAGGGATGTAAGTGAGCATCACATGAGACGTAAGTGAGCGTCACATATGCAATGCTCTCTTATAAGTCGTATAAGCGATGCTCAGCTAGTGATGCTTTTGTGAATTTCACTACGAGCATTGCAAATAATGTCAAGATTAATGTCGTTTGGACAATGGTGTGTGCTCGACACCTGTTCGAACAAAAGGCATGATCATGTAGCGATGAAAACCTATTGCATTAACCGTTGCTATGCCCCTATATTGCTTGTAGTGCACAATGAATTCCCTTTTAACAGAGCCTTATCATTATGCTCTTAGACTAGAAATGAGAGCTTTGGATGATGTGCACAGAATTCTGCACGTACCAGCTGAGTACCTTGAAAATAACACACTACAAAGAGACCACAAATAGAAATTTTCCTAGGTATTTCAAATGTGGTCAAAATTACTATGTGTGGCTGACTAAGCCACTATATGTCTTATTGAATAACATATATAAAAGTGTTTGACAGCCATTTGGCCTTTCACATTGAAACATACGGTAACAATAACAACATCAGAGAAAGGAAAAGACATCCTTACAACATGATCACGTGCCTCTTGACAACCAATAGTGATATTGGGTAGCTCATTGATGTTCCGTTCCTCCATCTCAGCATCTTGGAAATCAAGATCTTTCTAGGAATGAAAGTCATATTTGAAGAACTTGTACCTTTTTATAGACGCATTATGATGAGACCAATGCGCTATTCAACATAACCAAATGGACTGTAAAATAAGGGAAGCATTATATCTCAAGTATGGGGAGCTTTGAAGAAGTTTTTTGCATCCATCCATATAGAACCCATCCTAGAAATCAAAGGACCCCCAAGAGGACAAAGTGTTGAGGGGAAGAATAATATTTTAGATATCACACTCACCCCAAGGCTCGTAAATTGACATCATGAAAAACCCAATAAATCATCAGAGT
Source organism: Ceratopteris richardii (assembly GCA_020310875.1). Classification (NCBI taxonomy): domain Eukaryota; kingdom Viridiplantae; phylum Streptophyta; class Polypodiopsida; order Polypodiales; family Pteridaceae; genus Ceratopteris; species Ceratopteris richardii. The sequence continues at coordinate 158,180,893 of CM035432.1, read as the reverse complement.
ATATGGATCCTAGAATCAAGCTAGTAGAAAGAATGTTTCACATTTTTAGGAGAAAGCACACTAAGCCCTCCTTAAGACTTTGGGAGGCAATATGATTTGCAAGGAGCTTTCCAAGCTTATTTAGAGTATTCGCTAGAGAAATGACTTGAAAGAAAATGTTTTTTGTTAGGCATCCATGAAGCTAGAAGGTAGATAATACCAAAAACTATGGCATTCAACATGGTACTTGTAAAGGATGTGGTAGGCAAGAAGATTCATAGCATCACTTTTCAAACTGCAAAGTTTCCAAGTCCTTGTCAAAGGTGATCCACTCTTAGTGCAATAACCTTCATCGACGATTGACTCTCTACTTTGGCATTTGTGGATAAGTGAAGAAATCAAACTCTTTATGGTAAACATCATCAGCATTTCTTTTACGAGTTTGAGATTCCTCTGAGAACCACTCGCATCATGAGAAGTCTCACCCTATGTCTCCTACTCTCTGTGCTCATGTTAATCATTTTGACATAATTAAAGATCTTCCTTCTTGTGAATGGAGGGAGACACTCCTAAGATACTATTCAACTAAGCGAGAGATTATGTATGTAGTCTATTTTGTTGATGAGATTCTCTTTTATCTGAGCGGATTGAGAGCCATGTAAGGTTTTTTTTTGTTAACTCAATAGCTCTAGAATGAGGAGAAAAAAACAATGAATCGAGAGTCATCTAAGATTTCTATAATCCAATATCTCTAGAATGAGGAATAAAAACAATGAGACCTAAAGGCATGCATGTCTTACAATGTACAAGCTCCAATCCCTTACTGTTGAATAAAACAATAATTACTATGATTCCCCATACTCAAATTTGTAATATTAAAAAGCAGTACCTAAATGTTTTTCTTATATGGTCGAGTGAAATTGTGGTCCAAGGGTAATTACTAATCCTCTAGTTAATTGAGTAGTAAACAAGTTTGTTTATTATCTTATGGCCGAGAATGGCATGAAATTGTGGTCAAAGGCTGATTGATTGATGGCGGATGTGTCTCCATTCCAAACACGTGCACTTTCAAAGGTGATTTTGGAGTGATTGTAGTAGCAATCCACTATAAATGTTTGTTTCATCTTGTTTTTTTGCTCACCACCTTTTTTTGACAAAAGAGGAAAGATTAAATTAAGAAAAAGAAAAAATACACCTAGAGGGAAGCTCCCAAAAGGGAGAAAGATTAAAACATGGAGTCTAAGAAGAGCATTAGACTAAGCTTCTTATCAGAATACAAGGATAGAAGTTTGACCTTTCATTTTCTCTAACGAAATTCCCTAAAGATATCATGGGGAGAAGTGGAATTTAATTGAGCATCATTCAAAGTAGACCTACAAGACTTGAGAATACATCTTATTCTATGATTGCAATAATACAAATAATCTTTAGGATACTTGGAGAAAACTTTATTATTTTTGTTTTTCTAGATGCACCATAAAATGTGCAACCTTTGGAGCTGCAAAGGCCAATATCCAACCTGCCACTTTCTCCGAGCAGGATTTCTCTAAAGTTAAGAGTTGGATGCCCAAGGTTAGAACAGAAAAGGTTGAGGCTCTTCCAATATCTCTGAACATTGGGGCAACGAATGAAAATGTGGGGGATGTCTTCAACGAGGCCATAGAAAGAACAAATTCCATAGATGTTTTGAATTCCTTGGCTCTGCTATCGGTGTTGGAGTTAGACCTCTAAAAAAGCACACGAACAACACAAGGAAGAAGAAGAAGCTTGGAGCACAACACACAATACTGAATGTATTACTAGAGAATGTACAAAGATAAGTAGCCCATTGGGGAAATAGGCGTATATACAAGCCGGGGGAAAAAAACTCCTAAAGAAGGAAAAAAGTGCCTTGGTGGTCTTAGTGTGTTGACACACATCATTACCTAAATATATCAACAAATCCCACCTCGGAGTGATGTGGTGAACAAGGAGTTGGCACTCATGTATAAGGAAGTGCCAAGCTATGTGGAAATCACTCCACAAAAGGAAGTAAGCCCAAAGCTTTGCGGAAAGCTTCAAACTTCTCCCTAGGCAGAGCCTTTGTGAAAAGGTCTGCAATGTTCTCCTACATGGGCACATATGCCAAGCTGATCTCCCCAATGGAGAACCTCTCCCTAACATAATGATAATGCACCTCAATGTGCTTCGTGCAAGCATGGAACACAGGGTTCCTCGCAACTGTTGGAGAAACAATCACTAATTGGACATATATTTGAAGGCCAAATCTTAGGAAGAAAACCACATGCCTATGTGAAGGGACAAATTCACAAGTGTATTATATTTGTAAAGTCAGTTCACTTTAGTTCTAGAAGTTTTCTAAAAGTCACGGGATTGAGAAAAAATATATAAGTTAGTTTGTATCAACTGACGCGAAGAGGAAGACAATGAGAAAGTGAGTTAGTACTCATTTTGTATGACTGAGAATAGTCGGGCTTCTCTGCATGAGAAAGCACCTGTGCATTTTTGAGGTTTCATAGTTATGGAAAGAGTTTATTAAAGTTCTGTGTATAAGTCTTCTTCTTCCATCTCCTATGTTTGTCTTCTGTGTAATGTTTTGAAGAATTGAAGTTTTTTCAAGAAAGTCGATGCCTGGCATCGAATGTATGTTGAAAGGTTGAGTTTTATGCGGGAAGTCGATGCCTGGCATCGAATCTCGATGCCTGGCATCGAGTTTCAACATAAAGTCGATGCCTGGCATCGACTTCTAACATAAAAGTGGTCTTGCTCATGTCTTGTGTTCATAGGCTAATTCTGGTGCTGAAAAAGTCGCTGAAAAAGCTCAAAGTCGATGCCTGGCATCGACTTTTGGTTGCAAGTCGATGCTAGGCATCAAATTTTCATTTTTAGACACTTAGAATTACTAAAGGAGGCAAACTTTCAAGTTTTGGCAAGTCATACAGGGTGATCTTGTGAAGGTCATCACTTGAGTTCTAGAGATCCGTTTCATGCATATGATAGCTTATTGGAAAGCTCTACTTTTCTAATTTCATCCACTAAAAGATCTTGGAGAAATAATATTTTCTAGGAGAAATTAGCAAAATACTGAAGGTATGTAATTTTAGTTACTGGAAAAATCTGAAGAAGTAAAGTTCTTGGTTTTGGCTATCATTTCTCAAAGTTTTGAGTGGCAATGAGTTAATGGTGACCATAGAGGTGTTCTAGTGTCACATTAATTCATTTCTTGTGGTGTTTTACACATCAAAAAGTGGTATCAAAGCAGAAAGGTTCTGAAGAGCAGAAGGCAGCAAAGGTACGCGAAGTTTTGAAAAGTTTTTCATTAAAGGTTGAAAGGTGAAGCATTTGAAGACACAAGGCATCAAAAGGTTACTTCAAAAGTATCCTCATATGCAAAGAACTCCAAAAGGTATTATTCTTTATCCTTTAAGCTCACAAGTTGCAGCAGAAGGCAAGGAGCATGGCGGATCATATCTCCATTGATAAATTGGACAGAGATAATTACCCTGCATGGGTAATGAGAATGGAAGCCTTACTTATGAGTAAGGATCTCATGATATATGTTACAGGTGAAGAAGAGAAGCCAGTATTTGAAGATGAAAGCCGACCAAAGAAAGAAGAACTTGATGCTTTAAAGCATTGGCAGAAGAAGGATGCAAGTGCAAAAGCCTATATTTACAATACAATCTCTGATCATTTGCTACAACACATCAGAGGATTGGAATCATCTGAAGATATATGGAATGCATTGGAGTATCATTTCCAAAGCACTACTAAAGCACGGAAAGCAAGTCTATGGTCAGAGTTTACAACATTCAAGAAGAAGCCAAGTCAAAATATTACTGATTATGTCACTAAGATGAAGGATCTAGCAGATAGTCTTGGATCCATAGATGAACATATTGAGGATCACAAGTTGATTTCTCAATTACTTACAGGTTTGAGAGGAGATGAAAGGTGGAAACCTTTTGTCTTATCAACAAAACTTTCATTAAATCATTATGTTCCATATTTGAACTAGTTGCTTGGTTTGATGCTCACATTTGAGCAAGACTTGAAGGGAGATGGAGATAAAGGACAAAGTTCTGCAATGTACATGAAGAACAAGAAGAAAGGAGACAAAGGTAAAGCAAAGGATGAAGAAGAGTCGAGTTCTCAAGTTTATTATGCAAGAGGTAAAGGCACAGGCAGAGGAAGAGCAAGAGGCTTTGGAAGAGGAAGAGGTAATCAGAATAACAATAAGAAGGCTTGCTGGATCTCTGGATTGAGTAATCATTTGGCTCATGACTGTTGGCACAACCAACAAGGATCAAACTAGAATCAAAACAACAATAGCAGAGGTCGAGGTGGAAGATATCAAAGTAATTTTCAAAGAGGTAGACAAACTCAAAGAGGAGGCTATGGTAGAGGTGGAGGAAGAAGTTAGGGACATAATCAATCCTACAACACCACCTACTACAACTATGCAAATGACACACAGAATGAAGGTCATAGTACATCATTGATGATGAACTCAAATCAGCACATCAGAAAAAGAAGATCTAAAGGTATTTTACATTGACTCTGGATGTTCTAATCATTTGTCAGGAAACATAGAATTGATGTTAGAATTGGAAAAAGGCATTTCTAGTCATAGTGTTCAAACAGGTGATAATACAAGACATAGTGTACATTCAATTGGAAAAGTGAAATGCAAGAATGGAGTAGATTTGCTAACCAATGTTTTGTATGCTCCCACAATACCTAAAAACTTGATTAGTGTGGGACAGATAGTTGAAAAAGGTTTTCAAGTCAGGTTTACAAATGAAGGAGTATTTGTTGAAGATCTAGAGAATGGATATAATCAGATTGTTTGTGGTAAGAAAGAAGGTAGACTCTTTACTTTAAGAGTACCTAGCCTGAGAATCATGTACTGCACATGCCGAATCATTTACAGAGCTTTCATAGTCTATGAGCTTATACAGCCCACGACATAAAACGCGAGAAGCAATAATCATGTCACCATTTGACAAATCGTGAATTGTACATCTGTCATCAACAAATTTCACAACCAAGCCAATCTTGGCTAATGCAGAAACTGATAACATCTTTTTCTTGATCCCTGGCACAAACAAAGCATCTGACAAAGTGAAAGAACTACCATCAGTAGTAGTCAAAATGATCTTACCAACTCCCATAACAGGATAAGAGGAGTTGTTGGCACATGTAACAGTATTCCCTGTAGGGGCAGGCTTGAGTGAAGAGAAGAAATTGTGCTGTGAGGTAATATGTTTGGTTGCCCCACTATCAAAGTACCAAACATCTAAGTCTACTGCACACATGCACTGCTCATGAGAAGATGGGTCAAAAATGCAAACATTAGTAAACGCCCATTCTTCTTCCTGCACAAGATTAGCAGACTCTATTTTTGGTGTAGAGGCCTCTGCAACAACCATTCCAGCCTCTTTCTTCTTTGCCTCTTTAGCAGCTAGTTTTGGACAGTTCTTTATGATATGATCATTTCCTTTACAGTACTTGCAAAACAATTTCTGCTTTTTTGAATTCTTTTCATCTTTGTCTTCCCTCTTCGATAATGCAGAATTAGCAAATTTCTACTTACTAGTTGAAGAGCTGCATTTTCCTTTGCCCTTATGACTAGCCAAGAAAGCTTAATCTGCAACATGCATAATGGACCTATTCTGCCTAGATTGGTTTTGCTGCAACAGAACAGAGATTAAATCCTCAAATGACAAGGCATTTGGATTGCCTTTCATCATCAACCGAGGAGTAGAACCAAAACTCTTATCAAAATCAGGAAGACCATTCAGAACAGTTAGCACAAGTGAGCTATCTTGTATAACCTCATCAGTAGAAACCAATTGTTCCTTCAAGTCTTTGATCTTTGTTAGAAAACTGTCCATAGAATCACCTTCATTCATGTGCTCACTCTCCAACTGTTTTCGGAGGTAAGCAACACGAGCCTCATTCCTAGCTTAGTACAATGTGGTAAGTGTATCCCAAGCATCCTTAGCTGTTCTACAAGAGCGAATGTGAGGAATAATGGCACGTTTGACAGACAAAGCTATCAATGCATGTGCTTGGGCATCTCTGCCATCCCAAGGAACTTGCTCTATAGTAGGTGTAGCAGAAACCACAGCACGAACAGGAATATGTAGAATATCATCATCTTCGACACCTTTTGCATCAGCTTTAGTACCTGCAGTTGTAACAGTTGTAGGTGTGATAGGATGTTTTTCAACACCCTGCACAATGTTCCATAGTCCTTTTGCAACCAATACATGTCGCATCATACAAGCCCACAACGGGTAGTTGGTACCATCCAACTTATCCTCAACAACCAACATACGGAGTACATCACTGCTTTCAGCCATGGCCGGTGACTAAAATACCTTGATGCAAAAAATTGACTATATCTCAAAAAGTTGAACAGAATTGCCCAGACTACTAGACCTGTAGCAAACTTCGAGATGCTTATACTGGCGAACCGAAATAGGTATATACCTTTGGCACAAAAAGACAAAATAGCATGCACAAGCACCGCAATAGTGCGTTCGGAGGCCGAAACACGCTGAGTATGCTCACCCAGATTTGTGCGATTTTGAGACTGCAACCGGAGAGGTGTCAACGATGCACTAGATGAAGCGGCGACCTGCTCTGATACCAATTGTTGGAGTTAGATGTCTGCGGAAGCACGTGAACAACACAAGGAAGAAGAAGAAGCTTGGAGCACAACACACAATACTGAATGTATTACTAGAGAATGTACAAAGATAATTATCCCATTAGGGCAATAGGCGTATATACACGTCGGGGGAAAAAACCTCCTAAAAATTGCCCGACGGTCTTAGTGTGTTCACACACATCACTACCTAAATATATCAATAATCAGTCCATAGACCTTTGTGGAGAATCATTTATATCAGATATGATTGCTTAGCATGGGGGGGTCCACACAATTTCAACCTGAATTTCCATTGATGAGCATTCCATTGGACTTGCCATTCATTTTTCAACTTGGTCTAAATAGTATAAACTAGAGTGAAAGTCTTTTTAAATATTTTGTACATGTTGTCAACAACATGATGGATCTTTGTAAGTTCGTGTTGAAAATAGGTAGAGGTCTTGTCCAACAACGAGTCCTTCTTCTTTATCAGCATTTGTTTACAAGCCAAGGATAAAGAATCAATACTCAAGATATCATTATTGGTGACAATCATATTGTTTATATAGAGAGAAATCCAATTAGAGTAACCAATTCTCCTACACTGGTTATTCTTAATAGACCGAGGGAGAGAGGTAGAAGAATCAAACCATCCAATCCACATAGAGTCCTGCAGAATGAAAGAAAGGTTGTTAGCAAAATAAATAGTTAAAACATATCCACTTTTGATCCTTATCGAAGCATTCCAAAAAGAACAAACAAGGTAGCTGCCTTTAGGAATAAAAATGTAAGGAAAACAACAACATCCCATAAACTATGATTTTTCCAGCTCTTAAATTTTTTGATATGAAAGTTGTGAATGTTTCTCTTGATTAAACAAGCCCAGTAGTCATGATCTTGAGTAACCCTCATAATCCACTTAGCAGCCATCTGAGTAGCCATTCTAGTAGGAAAAATGAGATCAAGAAGCCCCTCCTCTTTCCTCATGCAACAAGTGCTCCAGGCAATCTTAGGAATCTTATTGGCTAGCTGAGTGCCACCCCAAAGGAATCTTCTAGCTAGAGCCACAGCTTAAGAGAGCTCCTTCTTATTGGGCTGCAAACAAGAAAAAAGATAAGTTAGAGAAGCCAAAATGTAATGCTTCAGAACAAAAACCCTTTGAGACAAAGTATGGTGGAGGTCCATCCAATGAAAGACTTTCGTCCTAAATTTTTCCATGATCCAAGACCATCTCTGCTCCAAAGTGATGTCAAAGCCCAAAGGGATATCAAGGAATCTAAAAACAACACCTTTCTTTATAATGTCACAATCGTCAGCTTTAACACAATGAGGAATGAAATTGTTAGTAGAAAAAAAAAAGTATTTTTATGATTGACAATGGAACCATTAGCAGTGCAAAATAGCTCAAGGCAATTAAGAAAGCTCTTAGCAGACAAATTATCAACCCTGATAATCATATTAGTGTCATCAACAAACATTTGAGGACCAAGCTAAGAAGGGGAATCAAGGATCTCTAAGCCTTTGATGGTACCCGACTCCATATAGTCTCTAACCAGCAGCCAAGGGAATCACTAGTAATGGCAAAAAGGAGAGGAGCAAGAAGGCAGCCCTATCTAATGGACCTACATAGTATAAAGGGATTAGAGATTTTCCCATTCATAGAAACTCTAGAATTAGCATTCCCAGACCAAATGCTAGAGTACTTAATAAACCCTTTACCAACACCAACATCATGTAAAGACTGAAGGATGAAATCCTAGTCAATCCTATCATAAGCTTTGTCAAAATCAACTTTGAAAGAAAACGTATCAATGTTGTGCTCTTTATCAAAGTCAAGTCCCTCCCACAGAGAGATAATGGCATCAAGAATGTACCTATCTTTGATGAACCCATTTTGCTAAGGAAGAATAATCCTATCCATGATGGGTTGAGCCTTCTAGCCAAGGAAGAAGTAAAAATTTTATACAAAGAAGTCAGGCAAGAGAAAGGTCTCTAGTTATTCACGTCATCCTTAGATCCTTTCTTATGACTCAACTTAATCACTCCAAAATTGATAAAGGTAGGAAGAGTACCTCTCCTCATGGATTCTTGTCAAATCAACAGAATAATGGGCGTTCTGAAAGAATTCATTTGGTATACCATTAAAAGCAGGATTTTTATAGGGTTTCAATTTACTAATGGTTTCTTTAACCTCACCGTTAGAGAGGGGCAGGTCCAACATGGAGGCCATGGCCTGAGGAATCATTTTTTTCCTTTTAAGGGCAATATAGGCTTTCTCTCTCTGGATGTCCTCCCCCCTCTTGGGAGGCCTCGACAAAACATTGGTACAGAAGTAGAGAGGCTCATGTAAATTCTCCTTGATAGAAATAGCATAATCTCATGAACTCTCCTTTAACATGGGGACAAAGTCCCTAGCTTTCTTTTTCTTCATGAGGTCAAACATGTGCTTATTAGGTTTATCAACCTTACGAGCGCGAAATTCTCTTGAGGAGGCAAGAGCATCACTAGCTAAGAGATAGTCTTCATATCTTAACCTATCCTAAAGATCAAGGATCTTATGACTTTTGACTAGAGGGTCCAAGTCAGAGTAATCAACCAGATCTATCTCTCTAAGAATCATCATCCTTCTTTTACTCCTAATTTCCTTAGCTTTGAGCTTATATCTATTAAAAAGGTTTTGAACATCCTTAATAGACCTTTCCCAAGCAATAAAAGGGGGGATATTACTAAGAAAAAATGATTATTGAAGATATTTTTAGTTTTCTCTTTAATGCAAGGAAGCTTAAGTAAGGAAACATTGAAACTAGGCCAACCATCCTTATAATTGGGGGAATTCGTGAACAACTAAACAATAAGACCGGAGGAGAGTGATCAGACAACTACAGAGACAAATCCTTATCACAACTAAAGTTCCAAAGTTCTTGAATCCTAGAGATGTTCATATACCATCTATCAAGTCTAGAAGACAAAGGCCCGTGGACATTTCTATTATTCCAAGTATGACCACAAGGAATCAAACAGTCAATCAGGTTGAGGGAATTAATCATATTAAGCGAGCAACTTTTTCTCTACCTTGAAGAATATTATCTTGATTACCTATTCTATGATTACCAGACAACACCATATTAAAATCACCAATCTTAATGACATCGCCACTAAGAACAGAGAGCTCATCCCAACATTTAGACCTGTCAACACAATTATTAGTAGCATAGATATTGATAACAATATAATTCAGAGGGGCCATACACTTAATAGCAACCCATTGGTTTGTGTAACTATAAAAACAAGATTCAACAAGATGAGCAAGGTCTCAATATATACCAATGGAGGCACCTACAATATAAATTCATAGTTGCAAAATAATATATGATAGCCATAGTTAGTAGCTATCTCTAGCTAATAGATCAACGCTATAAGCTTTTAAAAAATAACTAGCTTTTAAGAAGTAATATTAGAGTTAACAGATTAGAAGCTAACATGTATTAGAAGCTAACATACTAGAAGCTAATACATAATATAAGCTAATAAAACATCAGAGATTTGGCAATCAATCAGTCTTTCTGGTTCACATTCTGTACTTAGCAGTGAGCTTTGCAATATTCCTTTCATAAGCATTGTTTTCTCCTGTTCATTTAATTGCATTAATTGTTAGTGCCCAAATATGAGAGAGCATCTTCCTTGTAATATTGTGAGTAACTTGATGCTGCACCAATGTAGCATGAAGAGGATCTAATGTGGTGAGACTTAGCTTAGTTTCTCTTGTCTCCTCCAACTTTTGATGCTTCAACGTTACCGATTCTCTATACTTTCTTTTGCCTTTAGACCAATACCTTCTAATGGCTTATTGTTCATCAGATACCATGTTGTCATTATTTGCAACCATCTAGCTAGCTGGCAAAATGCAATAGAAGAGAGAAATGAGAATAAGAACAAGCCAAATACCTATGGGCTGATCCTCCCTCAACCTCTATGGCAACAAGCTGAATATCAAAAAGAGAAGTGTTAGTTGACAATGTGCAACAAAAGAGGGAAATGAGAATAGCAATCAAGCTGAATACCAACGAGTTGATGCTCTGTCGGCCTCTATGCCAACAAGTTGAAAAGGAAATAGGAACAAGAGAAGAGATGGCTTACAATGTGCAAGAGAATAGGAAATCGAGATTTGCAACAAGCAGAATCTGAAGAAGTTGGCTCATTTGTCAGCCTATGTCATGCAGAAGGAAGTTTTTGACCGCTATCATGAAGGATGTTTTTGCCTTCTGTTGTGTAGAAGGAGAGCGAAGTGATTAGAATAGGAATTCGTTATTGTCATCAAAAATCACATAATACAAAATCATCATTAACTTGTGATTCCCATGAGGCGTAGTAGGGTTTTCTGATTCCCACGAGGCATAGTAGGTTTCATTAACTTGACATGCACCCCATTATTTGCAATTCCCACGAGATATAGTGGGCTTGTACTAAAAAAGTAATTCACATTAAAACATAACTAAAATGAATGTTTGTGAATTTAATGACAAGGTTTTTAAAATGACCAATGGAAGGTAGCTAATAGGAAGGTAATTAGTGTTTTCCAAGAAATAACTTGTTCTAACCGTTCCCATGCTTTCACCCTTTTGTTACGCAATGTAACAGAATATAACCTACAATAAAGAGAGAGAGAGAGAGAGAGAGAGAGAGAGAGAGAGAGAAAAATTCAAAGATAAAATGGAAGAAAGAAGGGGGGAGAGAGAGAGAGAGAGCGAGAGAGAGAGAGAGAGAGAGAGAGAGAGAGAGAGATTAGAAAAGAGAGATATTGAGAAAGAGATTGTTGGAGCTCATAAGCACACCACATATCTAAATGTTGGAGAGCTCTTCGATCAGATGCACGTACAATGACGATGGAAAAGCGATCCAACATTTTTTTTTAGTCAAACATTTGTAATTCCATAAGCGACGTAGAAGCATCATATATGTGATCATGCAAAGTGCCGTGTAAGCCATGCTCGAGTGTGTCGCATAAGTGACACTCGAGTGTGTCGCATAAGCAATGCAAGTGAGCATCGCATAAGCAATGCAAATGAGCATCCCATATGCGATGCAAGTGAGCATTGCATATGCAACTCTCTCTTATAAGTCGTATAAGCGATGCTCAGTTAGGAATGTTTTCGTGAATGTCGCTATGAGCATGGGAAATAACGTGGAGATTAACGTTCTTTAGATGATGGTGTGCACTCGATGCCTAGTCCGACAAAATCCAGGATCACATAGCGATGAAAATATATCACATCAACTATTGCTATGCTCTCATATTCCTTGTAGTGCACAATGAATTGCCCTTTAAGAGAGCCTCATCATCATGCTCTTAGAGTATAAATGAGAGCTTTGGATGACGTGTGCAAAATTGTGCACAGACTTTCTGAGTACCTTGATAATTACACACCACATAGAGGCCACAAACATAAATTTTCTAGGATTTACAAATGTGATCAAAATTGATGTGTGTGACTGACAAGGCCACTAAATGTTTTATCGAATAGCATATACAAAAGTGTTCGACAACTATTTGGCCTTTCACATTGAAACTAATAGTAACAGTAACAACATCAAAGAAAGGAAATAACATCCTTTACAACATGATGGAGTTCCTCTTACCAACCAATAGTGATATTGGGTGGCTCATTGATGTTCCTTTCCTACATCACACCATCTTGGAAATCAAGATCTTTCTAGGAATGAAAGTCATATTTGAAGAACTTGTGCCTCTTTGTAGACGGGTTATGAGGAGAGCAATGGGCTACCCAACGTAACCAAATGGAGTCTAAAATAAGGGAAACATAAGATCTCAAGTATGGGGAGCTTTGACGAAGTTTTTTGCATCCATGCATATAGACCTCATCCATCCATATAAACCCCATCGTACAAATCAAAGGACCCGCAAGAGACAAAGTGTTGAGGGGCATAAATAATATTCTAGATGTCACACTCACCCCAAGGCAAGTAAAATTAGTGAATTCTCAAGATGACTAACCCAATTATCATCTTAGTATATGGATCCTAGAATCGAGCGAGTAGAAAGAATGTTTCACATTCTTAGGAGAAAGCACACTAAGCCCTCCTTAAGACTTTGAGAGGACTTTAAAACCATTGTTTTCTCCTATTCATTTAACTGCATCGTTCGTGCCCAAATATGAGATACTGTCTTCCTTGTAATATTGTGAGTAACTTGATGCTGCACCAATGTAGCATGAAGAGGATCTAATGTGGTAAGACTTAGCTTAGTTTCTCTCCTCTTCTCCAACTTTTGATGCTTCAACCTTACCGATTCTCTATATTTTCTTTTGCCTTCAGAGAAATACCTTCTAAGGACTTGCTGTTCATTAGATACCATGTTGTCATTATTTGCAACCATCTAGCTAGCTGACAAAGTGCAATAGACCTGAGAAATGAGAATAAGAGCAAGCTAAATATGAATCGACTGATCCTCCCTCGGCCTCTATCGCAACAAGCTGAATATCAACAAGAGAAGTGTTAGTTGACAATGTGCAACAGAAGAGGGAAATGAGAATAGCAATCAAGCTGAATACCAACGAGCTGATCCTCTGTCGGCCTCTTCGCCAACAAGTTGAATAGGAAATAGGAACATCTTAGAGAAGAGATAGCTTACAATTTGCAAGAGAAGAGGAAATCGAGATTCGCAACAAGCAGAATCCAAACAAGCTGGCTCCGCTGTCAGCCTATGTCGTGCAGAAGGAAGCTGTTGGCCTCTATAGCGAAGCGATTAGACTAGGAATTTGTTATTGTCATCAATGTTCACACAATACAGAACCATCATTAACTTGACCTACACCCCATTACTTGTGATTCCCACGAGACATAGGAGGCTTCATTAACTTGACATGCACCCCATTATTTGCAATTCCGAGGAGACATAGTGGCTTGTACTAAGAAAGTAATTCACATTGAAACATAACCAAAATGAATATTTATGCATTTGACGACGAGCTTCTTAAAAAGACTAATGGAAGCTAATTAATTAATTAATGTGGATAAGATCTGATGGAGGTGGTGATTACTTTTCACATGAACTTGATTCATTCCTACGCGACATAGGTATAAAGAGAGAGGTCACAACAAGATATGCTCCTGAACTGAATGGAGTAGCAGAGAGGCAGAATAGATTGATAATAGAAGCTACAAGATCAATGTTGAATGAGAAGAAACTACCCAAATATTACCTATGGCTAGAGGCTGTTTCCACAGCCACGTACTTGGTTAAGAAAATTGGAAATGTCAAGGCATGAATGAGAACCCAAAGGGAAGCATGAAGTGCAGATAGGTGATGACACTAGACACTCTGTTAAGAAAATTGGAAATGTCAAGGCTTCTGATGGTAACATGAACCTCTTCAGTAAGGTTTTGTATGTGCCAACTATAACAAAAAACCTAATCAGTGTTGGATAGATTGTTGAGAAAGGCTTATAGGTCAGATTCACAAGACATGGAGCATATGTGGAAGACCCTCAACAAGGCTTCAAGAAGATTGCAAAAGGTGAGAAATCTGGTAGACTCTTTACATTTGAGATTGAAGACACTAGAAACATTGCACTCTTCAATTACAAAGATCAAACCCTATCTAAACTAGAGATATGGCATAAAAGGCTAGGTCATATAGAGGAAAGAACAATAAAGCAAATATGCAGGGTTCGGAGTGTCCTTGGCATCCCAAATGTATCCAAGAAACACATGATATACAAATGCAGAGCATGCCAATTTGGCAAAGCTCATAGGCAACCATTCAACAGAAAAGGGTACATGTATGAAGACTACTTGGAGATTGTGCACACTGATGTGTGGGGTCCTCGCAGAGAGACATCAATCTCAGGTTCAAGGTACTATGTTTCATTTAATTACAATAGATGGACAATTCTTTACTTCATGAAGCATAAGGATGAAGTATTTACATGTTTAAAAAAGTATTTGGCACTGGTTGAGAACCAAACAGGTAGAAGCTTGAAGAGGATAAGATCTGATGGAGGTGGTGATTACTTTTCACATGAACTTGATTCATTCCTACACGACATAGGTATAAAGAGAGAGGTCACAACAAGATATACTCCTGAATTGAATGGAGTAGCAGAGAGGAGGAATAGATTGATAATAGAAGCTACAAGATCAATGTTGAATGAGAAGAAACTACCCAAATATTACCTATGGCTAGAGGCTGTTTCCACAGCCACGTACTTGGTTAATAGGCCCCCATCCAAATCATTGGATGGAATGACATCCTATGAGGCATGGAATAGCAGGAGACCCTCATTGGACCATTGCAAAATCTTTGGGTGCATTGCTTATGCACATATACCCTCACAAAGATTGCCCCGAGGTCATACCGTTCTGTGTGGGCCAATCTCAAACCTATGTGCGAGAGCTGTCCCGTCTTCATCTTCAGGTGCTCCTCGAAACAATGTGACCATTGCGTAATATGCCTCTTGAAGTGCCATTCCTCCCCCTTTCGGGGAGGAGGAAGAGATAGAGCTAAACCGGTCAGCAAAGGAGGGAGGCGAGAGGACGTGCAAGCTGCACCTCTTGAGGGAGGCTTGAATCCCTTACTGTTGAATAAAACAATAATTACTATGATTTCCCATACTCAAATACGTAATATCGTAACCTAAACGTTTTTGTTATAATATGGTGGAGTGACATTGCGGTCCACTAATCCTCCTCGTAGTAAACAGTTTTGTTTATTAACTTATGGCCGAGAATGGCATGAAATTGCGGTCGAAGGCTGCTGATCAAAATCGACGGCGGATGTGTCTCCATTCCGAAGATGATTTGCGCACTTTCGAAGGCGATTTTGCAGTGAGTGCAGTAGTAGGAGGAATCCACTATAAATGTTTGTTTTGTTTCGTCTGTTTTCGCCTCGCCACCTGCGTTCTCCCCATCGTCTATTGCTCTTGCGCTAGTCTCCTCCCATGGCGTCTGCATCGTCGGGCTATTTCGGGAACCCATGTGGGCGACGTGCAGTTCTAGTCATCTTGGCATCGGTTTTCATAGCCCTGCTCTGCAGTCAGATAGCTGATGGCAAAGAACCGGTTCTCGAGGGCAAAGAACCGGTGAAGGAGACAGACGGATCGACGAAACTGGAAAATTGTCTGAACGATTTTCTGTCATTCATGGGTTGCATTCCCTCATTCCAGAACGCCATGAACTTTGGACAGGTGGGGAGGACATGGGCCATCAGTCCCACCGATTGCTGCAATGCGCTGGTTAACATGGACCCTACCTGTTTTTCTTCAGTCATAAAGATTATGCAACCCCGGGCCTCGCGCAAAGATTATATGGCAGCCCTTGCCGCTAAAGACACCTGCTCCATCCACAGATGAAGAATCTTCTCTTCTGTGCAGGTGCGGAGCTTTCCGTTGTCAATCTGCTTCATCCAGAGATGAAATAGCTTCTTTTATGTACACACTTCTTTTATGAAATAGCTCGCAGCAGAGATAAGTCTCTATTCCCAAATATTCATCCCAGTTTGGGAGTCAAACTATGCCAGCAGATAATACACTCTACCACATTTTGAAATATGAAGTTTCACATTGTAAATCATCTCATTAGTTTCTTTGAAAGCTATGTATTTGCAGAATTACATGTCTTGTTTAGCAATGTCTTGCAAATATGAAGTTTCACATTGTAAATCATCTCAATAGTTTCTTTGAAAGCTATGTATTTGCAGAATTACATGTCTTGTTTACCAATGTCTCGGCCAATACATGATCTCTTTTAGTGCAGTGCAGTATACTAGTTTGATAGTTGTCATGTCTGTACGCTCTCCTCATTTTGTACATAACAAGTACACCCTACGCATTTAATTTTTAGTTGATTTCTCTGTAATTTTTGTAGAACAGTTGTCGTTTTATGTTTAGTCTACAGAGCAGTTAAATCATGCTCGACTACAACAAGTCTCGGTTCAGGCGTCATGCATTCCTTAGTATTGGATTATATCTGGAATCAAGCAGAGTTTGTTCACGATGCATTCACATAGTTGCTCATTAAAAAAAATCATGTAAAAGCACAGCGTTGCTTGCTCACTTTGAATTTATTATCTGTCTGTTTGTGCTCTGATTGGTGTTTGTTCGTGGGAAAAGTGAGGTCGAAATGCCAAGCCACTTGGTTTTCCGCACTTGTAGTGGAATATGATATTTTTTATTCGTGCTCGTAAAACTTATTTTGTAGCAGTTTAGAAAGCAGGCTTTATCCTTGGCCAGCTTCAGTAAAGTACGTAGACCTAAAGATGGAAAGCGTCCTCAATCAGGCTGAGCTGTGCAGGCAGAGAAGCTTTCACCTTCGTAGACCTGAAGATGGAAAGCGTCCTCAATCAGGCTGAGCCAGAGAAGCTTTCACCTTCACCCAATATCTTCGGACATGATATAATTTCTTCCTGTTTCAGCACAATTTTAGTGTCGGTTTCTTGATTATCAGTTTATTAGTTTGGTGTTAGCAGTTTCTTACCTTCCTGTTTGCATTTATCAGTTTCTTACATAGCTATGCCTTTTTTCCTTGAAACGGACTTCCTTAGTACATTTGATTCACTTGCTAATGCTTTCTCCTTAACTCTAAATTACTTCACTGCATTCCCTTCAAAAAAAAAAAAAACAAAAAGGGACATTTGTAAGAAACCTGCTTGCAACTTGTGGAGAAATAGTACGAGGAGAAAGTTGCTTGCATCAGTGATCTCACAAATAAAAAGTCACAGGCTGAGCTGTGCAGGCAGAGAAGCTTTCACCTTCATCCAATATCTTCGGACATTCTAAATCATATAGTTCCTTCCTGTTTCCTCGATCAGCGCAATTTCAGTGTCAATTAATTCTTACTTATCAGATTAATTCTCTGTTTGTATTTATCAATGGCCATTCTAAACAGAGAGCACAGTGGTCCATCAATGTTCATTAGGCAATACATACATCATCATTCATCATCAAAATGACAATATAAATAATAAAATCACAAATCATCTGAATGCCATGACTCATGGCCATTAAAAGTATGAGACCTGTCACCCATGAAACATATCATGTATGATATGTCCAAATGTAAAATGAGTGTGAATTATAAACCAATATAATGTCAAGACTAAAAAATGAATTAGTCAAATCATCAGATTTCGACTCTATATTTGACAACAACAAAGAAATCTGACCAAACCTCATCCGTATCCTCATCTTCATCATGAGCATCATCATCATGTGTACCACCTGGAGCACAAGTCGCCAAGTCCCTTTAAGTGGATGCATGAGACTCTAGCCATGGTCATGCACATCTCGGATACTGAGCCTAACATTGGGGTTTGATCAACTCCTCATATAACACACTATAAAATTCCAACTCCATTGAAGCTATGCTAGGCATCTCATATACTTTCTCTATGTCAATATATGATCAAACTTGGCATGCCAAACTTCTATTGTAGGACCTCCACTCTCTAGAAGGTGCGAATTGTAGTGAAAATACACAAGCTACTCCAATTTCACAACAAAAAACTTCTTACCTCTTCTTGGTGTCGAGAAGGGTGTTGGAGTTTGAGGTCTTCAGAAGCACATGAACAACACAAGGAAGTAGAAGAAGCTTGGATCACAACACAATACAAATTGTATTACCAAGTGCAAAATGTACAAAGATAAGTGACCCATTAGGGTTCCAAGCATGTATACAAGCGTGGGGGGAAAACCTTATAAAGAGGTATACAAGTACCCTGATAAATCTAATTAAGTTTGTCCAAAAACATCTTTACTAAAAAAATATCAACAAATATCCCCTTGATAGTGATGCAGTGAACAAGGACCTAGCACTCATGTATAAGGAAGCACCAAACTATGTGGAAAGAAATCAATCCACAACATGGAGTAAGCCCAAAGCTTTGGACTAAGTTTTAGACTTCTCTCTAGGAAGAGCCTTTGTGAAAAGGTCAAAAACATTATCTTGCGTGGGCATATTAAACAAACTAAGCTCTCCAATGAGGTTGTGGCAACTCAATGTGTTTCTTGCAAGCATGAAATATGGGGTTCATCACAACTACCTATGCACTCAAACTATGAGTAAAGTTGGTGGTCGCAAAAGGTTGACCAACACCCAAATCAACCAAAATGCATCTAATCCACACACACTCAACAATTGTTTCCCTACACTCAGCCTCACGACTAGAAGTAGGCACAATAGGTCGCTTCTTGCTCAACCAAGATAAGCATGAGTTAGCAAGCATTAGCAAAAAACATTAGTGGACACACAAGTTTCATAGCAACAAACCCAGCCTAAGTAAAAGAAAAGCATGTAAATCTGTGGGCAATGATCCTTCCTTCTAATAAAACAATCCAAGTATCTGGGTACCACTCAAGTAGCATATTATGTGCTTAACTCCATGCCGATTCTTGAGTCCTAGGCAATGCATATACCTACTCATCAGAGTGACAAAAAACTGAATATGAGGCACAACTATGCATGAATAAATCAAGCATCCAACATTCTAGTCACTTAGAGCAACATCATTTTCATTTTTAGCCTCACGAGGACTCAATGGTAAACTTGTTTCCATCGGAATGCCAATAGGTTTGTGGCCTCCAAGGCCGAAACACCACAATACTGATACTATAAATTTTGTTTGACACAAAGCTATTCCCCTATCAACTTGATAAAATTGAATGGCCAAACAATGATGCAAATTTCCCAAATCTGACATCTCATAAGACACATGAAAATGACCTTTTAAACTCAGAAATATGCTTCTCATTAGGCCAAGTAAGCAAGATATTATCAAAATATACAACAATGATAAAAATTACATCATCCACATGCGTAACATATAAGGTGCTTTTAGTTGGATTGTTCTCAAAACCCTGTGCAAACAAGTAGGCATGTATTTTCTCATACCAAGCACATGGTGCTTGCTTCAAACCATATTTATGAGTTTTTGAACCTACACACTTAGTTTTCATGCCCTTTTTGCACAAAACCATGGGGCTCAAACATGTGAACTTCTTCATGTAAGTCACCATGCCAAAATGTAGTTTTAATGTCTATTTGATGTACACTCCAACCATGATGAGCTTCATATGCACAAATACTATGAACAATGGTCATTAAACATGTGAGAGCAAAGGCGGTCTTATCAAAATCAATGCCTCTCTCTTGAGCATAACCTTTGGCAACAAGCCTAGCATTATACCCATCAACTATTCCATCAGGCTTATGTTTTAGCTTGTATACCCATTTAGTGCCAATGGCCTTTTCTGCTTGGAGACAAATCATGTAAAGGAAAAGAACCATTCTTTATAATAGCATCATATTCTGATTGCATAGAAGCCATCCATTTTTTTCTGAATTTCATGCTTCATCAAAAGAACACGCCCATTATCATCACAAAGACTAAATGACGCAAATGCATAACAATGTGATGCAAACAAGGCACTATAAGAGCTTGAACGAGTATGATATGAAGAAGATGCACCTAATTTTCTCTCTCTCCAAGTATACACCAACCATTTAGGCATTGTTTTTGCCTCTTCTGTGTCATCCCTCTCATCAAGAAGTGTATCAAATAGATATTCATTACAGATGGAATGATTTGCATCACCATTTTGAACATGTAAAGGCTGAGAAATTGCATATTTGACCAGCACTACATACATCATCATTCCTCATCAAAATGACAATATAAATAATAAAATCACAAATCATCTAAATGCCATGACTCATGGTCATCAAAAGTATGAGACCTGTCACCCATGAAACATATCATGTATGATATGTCCAAATGTAAAATGAGTGTGAATTATAAACCAATATAATGTCAAGACTAAAAAATGAATGAGTCAAATCATCAGATTTCGACTCTATATTTGACAACAACAAAAAAATCTGACCAAACCTCATCCGTATCCTCATCTTCATCATGAGCATCATCATCATGTGTACCATAGCGTTGTTCGCTCACTTTGAATTTATTATCTGTCTGTTTGTGCTCTGATTGGTGTTTGTTCGTGGGAAAAGTGAGATCGAAATGCCAAACCAATTGGTTTTCCGCATTTGTAGTGGAATACGATATGTTTTATTCGTGCTCGTAAAACTCATTTTGTAGCAGTTAGTCACTAGAAAGCAAGCTTTATCCTTGGCCAGCTTAAGTAAAAGTACATAGACCTAAAGATGGAAAGCGTCCTCAACAATGTCACAGGGGGACGCGTCCCCGGGCCCTAGGGACGCCGGGACGCCGTCCCCGAAGCCAAATCTATGGGGACGCCGAACGGAGACGGTTGGCGTCCCCTTGCACAATCATGTAACAGGTTTCCGTCCCCGGGACGCGTCCCGGGGACGATTTCATGTTATAAATCTGTTTGGGGACTCTTTTCTTGGGACGGATCGACAAATGGAAGGTTTTTCGTGTTGCAAAACTTCAATATTCAAGCTTAAATACTTAGCATATATGTCTTGGGTTCCAAAAAGATTCTCCCAAGCCTATTTGCAACCATTAAAAGAGGCATTGTAGCACCTCAAGGCTCAAGCCTCAAACAATGAGCACATATTAAAGCTTCAGCCTTTTATGCTCAACAGTGCCCTACAACCTTGCATATTGAGATTTGAGCAGCCCCCTCCACCCTCTTAGTCCTCTCTTGAGTCTTCAAGTCTATGATCTTTTATGAAATGAGGATGAAACACGTGACTTTTGACTCTCGAATCTTTGACATTTGTTCTCATTATCATGTGATATTTCATTTGTTCATTGTGTCTCAATTGAAAACTCTTATTATTAATATTATTTGATGACGATGATAATGCTGTAGTATCTCTCTTTTTGACATGATGAAATACATATGACTTTTGATGTCTATGATGTTATGTCTATGATGTCTATGATGTTACGCCTATGATGTCTATGATGTTATGTCTCTCGACTGCAGAGTCAGCTTTGAATGTTCAACATGCTTCATATATGTTTCCACCTAAAACACCTTTTTTCTATAATTTTGCTTTTATTGGTCTTTTCATATGCTAACCCATCCATTGTACATGACTTTCATTTCATATTTTTAAGAAAATCAACATTTTTTTAGTGCCGTCCCGGGGACGCGTCCCCGGGACACCCTAGGCTCCGTCCCCGTCCGCGGGACACCACCGTTCCCGGGACCCGTCCCCGTCCCCTGGTGACTTTGGTCCTCAATCAGGCTGAGCTGTGCAGGCAGAGAAGCTTTCACCTTCGTAGACCTGAAGATGGAAAGCGTCCTCAATCAGGCTGAGCCAGAGAAGCTTTCACCTTCACCCAATATCTTCGGACATGATATAATTTCTTCCTGTTTCAGCACAATTTTAGTGTCGGTTTCTTGCTTATCAGTTTATCAGTTTGTTGTTAGCAGTTTCTTACCTTCCTGTTTGCATTTATCAGTTTCTTACCTTCCTGTTTGCATTTATCAGTTTCTTACATAGCTATGCCTTTTTTCCTTGAAACGGACTTCCTTAGTACATTTGATTAACTTGCTAATGCTTTCTCCTCAACTCTAAATTACTTCACTGCATTCCCTTCAAAAAAAAAAACAAAAAGGGACATTTGTAAGAAACCTGCTTGCAACTTGTGGAGAAATAGTACGAGGAGAAAGTTGCTTGCATCAGTGATCTCACAAATAAAAAGTCACAGGCTAAGCTGTGCAGGCAGAGAAGCTTTCACCTTCATCCAATATCTTCGGACATTCTAAATCATATAGTTCCTTCCTGTTTCCTCGATCAGCACAATTTCAGTGTCAATTAATTCTTACTTATCAGATTAATTCTCTGTTTGTATTTATCAATGGCCATTCTAAACAGAGAACACAGTGGTCCATCAATGTTCATTAGGCAATACATACATCATCATTCATCATCAAAATGACAATATAAATAATAAAATCACAAATCATCTGAATGCCATGACTCATGGTCATTAAAAGTATGAGACCTGTCACCCATGAAACATATCATGTATGATATGTCCAAATGTAAAATGAGTGTGAATTATAAACCAATATAATGTCAAGACTAAAAAATGAATGAGTCAAATCATCAGATTTCGACTCTATATTTGACAACAACAAAGAAATCTGACCAAACCTCATCCGTATCCGCATCTTCATCATGAGCATCATCATCATGTGTACCATAGCGTTGTTCGCTCACTTTGAATTTATTATCTGTCTGTTTGTGCTCTGATTGGTGTTTGTTCGTGGGAAAAGTGAGATCGAAATGCCAAACCAATTGGTTTTCCGCATTTGTAGTGGAATACGATATTTTTTATTCGTGCTCGTAAAACTCATTTTGTAGCAGTTAGTCACTAGAAAGCAAGCTTTATCCTTGGCCAGCTTAAGTAAAAGTACATAGACCTAAAGATGGAAAGCGTCCTCAATCAGGCTGAGCTGTGCAGGCAGAGAAGCTTTCACCTTCGTAGACCTGAAGATGGAAAGCGTCCTCAATCAGGCTGAGCCAGAGAAGCTTTCACCTTCACCCAATATCTTCGGACATGATATAATTTCTTCCTGTTTCAGCACAATTTTTGTGTCGGTTTCTTGCTTATCAGTTTATCAGTTTGTTGTTAGCAGTTTCTTACCTTCCTGTTTGCATTTATCAGTTTCTTACATAGCTATGCCTTTTTTCCTTGAAACGGACTTCCTTAGTACATTTGATTAACTTGCTAATGCTTTCTCCTTAACTCTAAATTACTTCACTGCATTCCCTTCAAAAAAAAAAAACAAAAAGGGACATTTGTAAGAAACCTGCTTGCAACTTGTGGAGAAATAGTACGAGGAGAAAGTTGCTTGCATCAGTGATCTCACAAATAAAAAGTCACAGGCTGAGCTGTGCAGGCAGAGAAGCTTTCACCTTCATCCAATATCTTCGGACATTCTAAATCATATAGTTCCTTCCTGTTTCCTCGATCAGCACAATTTCAGTGTCAATTAATTCTTACTTATCAGATTAATTCTCTGTTTGTATTTATCAATGGCCATTCTAAACAGAGAACACAGTGGTCCATCAATGTTCATTAGGCAATACATACATCATCATTCATCATCAAAATGACAATATAAATAATAAAATCACAAATCATCTGAATGCCATGACTCATGGTCATTAAAAGTATGAGACCTGTCACCCATGAAACATATCATGTATGATATGTCCAATTGTAAAATGAGTGTGAATTATAAACCAATATAATGTCAAGACTAAAAAATGAATGAGTCAAATCATCAGATTTCGACTCTATATTTGACAACAACAAAGAAATCTGACCAAACCTCATCCGTATCCGCATCTTCATCATGAGCATCATCATCATGTGTACCACAGCGTTGCTCGCTCACTTTGAATTTATTATCTGTCTGTTTGTGCTCTGATTGGTGTTTGTTCGTGGGAAAAGTGAGATCGAAATGCCAAACCACTTGGTTTTCCGCATTTGTAGTGGAATACGATTTTTTTTATTCGTGCTCGTAAAACTCATTTTGTAGCAGTTAGTCACTAGAAAGCAAGCTTTATCCTTGGCCAGCTTAAGTAAAAGTACATAGACCTGAAGATGGAAAGCGTCCTCAATCAGGCTGAGCTGTGCAGGCAGAGAAGCTTTCACCTTTGTAGACCTGAAGATGGAAAGCGTCCTCAATCAGGCTGAGCCAGAGAAGCTTTCACCTTCACCCAATATCTTCGGACATGATATAATTTCTTCCTGTTTCAGCACAATTTTAGTGTCGGTTTCTTGCTTATCAGTTTATCAGTTTGTTGTTAGCAGTTTCTTACCTTCCTGTTTGCATTTATCAGTTTCTTACCTTCCTGTTTGCATTTATCAGTTTCTTACATAGCTATGCCTTTTTTCCTTGAAACGGACTTCCTTAGTACATTTGATTAACTTGCTAATGCCTTCTCCTTAACTCTAAATTACTTCACTGCATTCCCTTCAAAAAGAAAACAAAAAGGGACATTTGTAAGAAACCTGCTTGCAACTTGTGGAGAAATAGTACGAGGAGAAAGTTGCTTGCATCAGTGATCTCACAAATAAAAAGTCACAAGCTGAGCTGTGCAGGTAGAGAAGCTTTCACCTTCATCCAATATCTTCGGACATTCTAAATCATATAGTTCCTTCCTGTTTCCTCGACCAGCACAATTTCAGTGTCAATCAATTCTTACTTATCAGATTAATTCTCTGTTTGTATTTAGCAGTGGCCATTCTAAACAGAGAACACAGTGGTCCATCAATGTTCATTAGGCAATACATAAATCATCATTCATCATCAAAATGACAATATAAATAATAAAATCACAAATCATCTGAATGCCATGACTCATGGTCATTAAAAGTATGAGACCTGTCACCCATGAAACATATCATGTATGATATGTCCAAATGTAAAATGAGTGTGAATTATAAGCCAATATAATGTCAAGACTAAAAAATGAATGAGTCAAATCATCAGATTTCGACTCTATATTTGACAACAACAAAAAAATCTGACCAAACCTCATCCGTATCCTCATCTTCATCATGAGCATCATCATCATGTGTACCACCTGGAGCACAACTCGCCAAGTCCCTTGAAGTGGATGCATGAGACTCTAGCCATGGTCATGCACATCTCGGATACTGATCAGCCTAACATTGGGGTTTGATCAACTCCTCATATAACACACTATAAAATTCCAACTCCATTGAAGCTATGCTAGGCATCTCATATACTTTCTCTATGTCAATATATGATCAAAATTGACATGCCAAACTTTTATTGTAGGACCTCCACTCTCTAGAAGGTGCAAATTGTAGTGGAAATACACAAGCTACTCCAATTTCACAACAAAAAAGTTCTTACCTCTTCTTGGTGTGGAGAAGGGTGTTGGAGTTTGAGGTCTTCACATGAACAACACAAGGAAGTAGAAGAAGCTTGGATCACAACACAATACAGATTGTATTACCAAGTGCAAAATGTACAAAGATAAGTGACCCATTAGGGTTCCAAGCATGTATACAAGCGTGGGGGGAAAACCTTATAAAGAGGTATACAAGTACCGTGATAAATCTAATTAAGTTTGTCCAAAAACATCTTTACTAAAAAAATATCAACAAATATCCCCTTGATAGTGATGTGGTGAACAAGGACCTAGCACTCATGTATAAGGAAGCACCAAACTATGTGGAAAGAAATCAATCCACAACATGGAGTAAGCCCAAAGCTTTGCACTAAGTTTTAGACTTCTCTCTAGGAAGAGCCTTTGTGAAAAGGTCAGAAACATTATCTTGCGTGGGCATATTAAACAAACTAAGCTCTCCAATGAGGTTGTGGCAACTCAATGTGTTTCTTGCAAGCATGAAATATGGGGTTCATCACAACTACCTATGCACTCAAACTATGAGTAAAGTTGGTGGTTGCAAATGGTTGACCAACACCCAAATCAACCAAAATGCATCTAATCCACACACACTCAACAATTGTTTCCCTACACTCAACCTCACGACTAGAAGTAGCCACAATAGGCCGCTTCTTGCTCAACCAATATAAGCATGAGTTAGCAAGCATTAGCAAAAAACATTAGTGGACACACAAGTTTCATAGCAACAAACCCAGCCTAAGTAAAAGAAAAGCATGTAAATCTGTGGGCAATGATCCTTCCTTCTAATAAAACAATCCAAGTATCTGGGTACCACTCAAGTAGCATATTATGTGCTTAACTGCATGCCGATTCTTGAGTCCTAGGCAATGCATATACCTACTCATCAGAGTGACAACAAGCTGAATATGAGGCACAACTATGCACAAGTAAATCAAGCATCCAACATTCTAGTCACAGAGAACAACATCATTCACATTTTTAGCCTCACGAGGACTCAATGGTAAACTTGTTTCCATGGAAATGCCAATAGGTTTGTGGCCTTCAAGGCCAAAACACTACAATAATGTTACAATAAATTTTGTTTGACACAAAGCTATTCCCCTATCAACTTGATAAAATTGAATGCCCAAACAATGATGCAAATGTCCCAAATCTCACATCTCATAAGACACACGAAAATGACCTTTTAAACTCAGAAATATGCTTCTCATTAGGCCAAGTAAGCAAGATATTATCAAAATATACAACAATGATCAAAATTACATCATCCACACGCTTAACATGTAAGGTGCTTTTAGTTGGATTGTTCTCAAAACCCTATGCAAACAAGTAGGCATGTATTTTCTCATACCAAGCACATGGTGCTTGCTTCAAACCATATTTATGACTTTTTGAACCTACACACTTTGTTTTCATGCTCTTTTTGCACAAAACCATGGGGCTCAAATATATAAACTTCTTCATGTAAGTCACCATGCCAAAATGTAGTTTGAATATCTATTTGATGTTCACTCCAACCATGATGAGCTTCATATGCACAAATACTATGAAAAATGGTCATTAAACATGTGAGAGCAAAGGCAATCTTATCAAAATCAATGCCTCTCTCTCAAGCATAACCTTTGGCAACAAGCCTAGCATTATAGCTATCAACTATTCCATCAGGCTTATGTTTTAGCTTGTATACCCATTTAGTGCCAATGGCCTTTTTTGCTTGTAGACAAATCACGTAAAGGCAAAGAACCATTCTTTATAATAGCATTATATTCTGATTGCATAGAAGCCATCCATTTTTTTTCTGAATTTCATGCTTCATCAAAAGAACTTGCCCATTATCATCACAAAGACTAAACGAAGCAAATGAATAACAATGTGATGCAAACGAGGCACTACAAGAGCTTGAACGAGTATGATATGAAGAAGATGCACCTAGTTTTCTCTCTCTCCAAGTATACACCAACCATTTAGGCATTGTTTTTGCCTCTTCTGTGTCATCCCTCTCATCAACAAGTGCATCAAATAGATATTCATTCCAGATGGAATGATTTGCATCACCATTTTGAACATGTAAAGGCTGAGAAATTGCATAGTTTGACCAGCACTTGCCTACCCACCTGTAAAAAGGGGCAACAAAGTATCATACACATCTTTTGAGCTCATTGACGTCTCCTTGGTACATGAAAGTAAGGGCTGAATTGCATGTTCCACAAAAGAAACATCGCAGCTAGCTAGAATGTGTTTAGTTAAGGATGAGATTATGACCTTTTATTTCAGAATTGTACCCAACAAAAATACATTTCATTGCTTTATCATCCAATTTTCTATATTGTTGTTCACGCACTTATGCCTATGAAAGATAAACAAAAACACATGAATGATCAACAGATGGCGTGATGGAGTGAACAATTGCTAGACATTCTAAATGATATAGTTTCTTCCTGTTTCCTTCATCATCAAAATTTTGTTGTCAATTTCTTACTTATCAGTTTATTAGTTTGTATTTAGTAGCTTCTAATTACTTCATGTTTGTATTTTTCAATTACTTACTTAACTATGCCTTCTTTCCTATTTGAATGGAATTCATTATTATGCTATAAAAGTCACGCTCTAGAGAAGGTTAAGTCATTTTGAAGTAACAAAGGAAGGCTTGTCTTTGTTTTCGAAGATGCTTCATGAAATCCTTATACAATTCTCATTTGATTAACTTTCTAATGCTTTCCTCATAACTCTAAACTTAGCATTGACCTTGTTTTTGAAGATGCTTCGTGAAATCCTCATAGAGTTCTCATTTGATTAACTTTCTAATGCTTTCCTCATAACTCTAATTTTCACTACATTCCCTTAAAAAAAGGGACATTTTAAAGAAAGTTTTTGCAACTTTTGGAGGATAGTATGAGGGAAGAGCATGAGTGATTTCTTTTCATCTTCCAAGATCATGCATTGCAATTCTACTTAATGGTTTCTCGAAGAGAAGACGAGTTAGCCTTCTTTGCGTGTGCCTATGCTTTTAGAGCTTAAATTTTTCTCATCACATGCTTTAAATATGGTTCTCTTCTCTTCTCTTCTCTCTCTCTCTCTGTCTCTCTCTCTCTCTCTCTCCTCTCTCTCTCTCTCTCTCTCTCTCTCTCTCCCCTCCCCCCTTTTTTCCAGTGATATGAAACGACTGCCTCCTTTATAGGCCAAATTCTCTACTGGTGCACTCTATGTCGGATAACTATATGTGTTCTAAGTGTTTGATGAAGGTAAATATATAGCATGAAGCCATTGGACCAATTACAAAAGGTATAAAGATTGTAGTTTTCTTTCTTAATTGTAGAACGATTTTGAGGAGTTCAAGCAACCTTTTGCAGAGGGAAAGGACATACACATGTATATTGGGTTGTGGATTTGGAACAACAGTCATTAGAGCAAGTGAAAAGTCTTCCAAGCATCCATTTACAAGCTACTAAAGTACCCTCCTCATGAAGAATTGCTCTTTTTCTTCCCATCCTTAACATACCCATCTTCTCTAACCCATAGCTTTGTGCTCCGTTATCCGACTCAAGAGATCTTTGTCATATTATGAAACTACTCCTAAGATTTGATTATGAACAAACAACATTTGATTTGAAGAGGTTTTTCCCAACCAAGATATGTCTGCAATGCTTAAGTAGAGACTAGGTGTCCACTCCTGGGTGTAGTTTTTGGTCATTTCGCATCAAAATGGACTTTTATCACTTGGAGTAGACTCCTAGCTTTCACATACAATGTTTTACCACTCATTTTTACTGCAGAAAACAAAAAATGCTTTAGTTTTGCTCAGTTTGCATAGTTTGGGCTATTGTCACACACTTTTGGCATCATTTTTGTTGGTTTTTGGTGCTCAGACCCCCTTGGTCTAAGAAGACATTTTGAATTTTTGTTTGCTTCTGGTGAGGATTGTAGATCAGCATCTTGATGCTTCAAAAATCGGCTCCCCAGAAGGATTAATTTATATGAAGGAAGCGGTCTAGTGCTACATTTTCTTTGTTTCTTGCATATTAAGTTTACTTCCATTGCTTTTATACACTCTAGTTAGTAAATGGGGGGAGTGAAACATCAATCCTTAGGGTAAGCAACCTTTAGAGCACACCTCCATCGAGAGAGAAACAACCAGAGGACCTAGACCATAGGATGGAAGAGCTAGAACAAGAGCAACAAGTAGAGCAAAAGATAGACAAAAAGAGCAACAGGAAGATGAGTACTCTTATGTGGAGCTTTATGACAAGTTTTTCACTACAACATATGAGAGACATACCGATGCAACCATACCAATGGTCACACCTTGGCATCAATATGACTGTAGGAAATGCCTCAAAAGACCACGTAAATCATACCGATGGTCACTTGACTGTCGATATAACCGTCAAAATATTGTTGCCGGTATGTGCATCAAAATTTACGGCCGGTCCCATAGATGCCAGTATGAGTGCCGATATGAGCACCAGTATGAGCGTCAATAATTTAGTGGAAATATTGACACATATACCGATGCTTATAGCAATGTCTATACCAATGGTGTCTTTTAACATAACCAAACCCGAGAGCAAAAAGTCGACATTTGCTACTGTTTTGAACTTTGTACTGCTAGTGTCCAGTTTGCACGTGCACGTACATTGTGCTCATCCACCTGCATTGTGATTGTATTGTGCACACACACAAATCTCTCTCTCTAAACACAAATCTCTCTCTCTCTCTTTAGATCTTGGATCTTGGTAAGTGATGTGCATACTTTCATCCTTTCTCTTTCTCTATGTTTTCTCTTTTTCGAATTCTCTTTTCTTTGGTTTTGGAGGAGCTTTTTGGCATCAGTTATTTGCAATTTGATGAGAGACAATGTTGATTGGGCTTTGACAAGAGTGATCCAAAGAACTACATCCATGTAAGCGATTGTTTTGTTATCTATTTGAAATAGATATAGAGAGAGAAAAAGAGAGAGAGGGAGAGAGATGTGTGTGAGAGAGAGAGGAAGAGAGGGAGAGAGAGAGAGAGAGAGAGAGAGAGAGAGAGAGAGAGAGAGAGAGAGAGAGAGAGAGAGAGAGAGAGAGAGAGAGAGAGAGAGAGAGAGAGAGAGAGAGAGAGAGAGAGAGAGAGAGAGAGAGAGAGAGAGAGAGAGAGAGAGAGAGAGAGAGAGAGAGAGAGAGAGAGAGAGAGAGAGAGAGAGAGAGAAAGAGAGAGAGAGGGACAAAGAGAGAGAGATGAAAAAGAGAGAGAAATTGAGAGAGAGAGAGAGAGATGAAAGAGAGAGAGAGAGATGAAAGAGAGAGGGAAAGAGAGAAAGCTAGAGAGACATACACAAACACACATAGATGTCAGTGATTGTTATGTTCTTTATTAGAAATAGAGATAGAGAGAGACAAGAGAGAGGGAGAGATGAAAGAGAGAGAGATAAAAGACAGAGAGAAAGAGGGAGAGATAAAGAGAGAGAAAGATAGAGAGATATAGAGATGCATACACACATGCATACTCATGTATATGCATGCATACATACACACACACATATACATGTATGCATATACGTATGCATACATATATATACACACATACATACACACACATACATACACATATACATACACATATACATACACATACATATGCATATATTACATACACTCTCACATGCATACACATACACAGATGTGTACACACGTGTTGGCGAAAACTTCAGCTCTAATACCACTGGTGCGGAAATACTTTCGCCCTGAAGGTGGGTTTCGCGACAAAGCTTGAACTCTGTCAGGCCTGCGGAAATTGCCGCGCCACCGTAATAGGATGCTAAACTAGAGTGATTTAGAACACCTCTGTAATCAACAGTAGCTCAGCCTAATTAACGTCACCTTAACTATGTTATCCTGCGACACAAGTTCCACCGGAACTTCACCAGACTGTTACTGGACTGACACCGTAGTCGTACCGGAACTTCACCGAAATGAACTGCTACTTTGGTTATAATTACTTCAAGTGAACATACAAGAAGTAAGAAAGTGATTCGTGAGCTTTCTCCACTTAATGAACTCTTCTGAAAGTTTAAGAAAAAACTTCACAGTTCTGAAGTGCTACTTTCCGGTTAGATTTTGTACTGCATGCACATCTCCTTTTCACCGGAAACTGTGACCAGCTTAAAGTAGAGACGTCTAGCTACAAGATGAGCTATCTCTCATACAAAACTTCGAACTCTGCTACGAGTTATACTTCGTTGTTCTACCGGAAAATCTTGTTTCTGAGAAACTGTAACTGACCAGAAATTACTGAAATATGTTTACTGAGTAAACTGTTATTCACCGAAACATGCGTTTACAGAGAAGGTACTGAAGCACGTTTAGTAACGAGTCGTGACAGTTAACGATAAACGAAGCTTCCTACCGTAACACGAAATAGCTTCAGATTAAGTAAAGATTACGCGTAGACATCCACATGAACATGTGTTTTCGATTAGAGAAGATGTGTACAAGTAAGCTTGGCCTCTTCTTGCTCAAGCTACAGAAACTCTCCTACAGTGAGTAGTTTCTTATTACCATCTCTCTTCAGATGAAAAGACCTGACACTTCAGGCTTGTGTTATTCATCTGTACATACGCGATCTATGGCGTCTTCTGAGAACTTCTAAATCTCTCTTCACTCATACGCGCATCTCACACGCATCATCTCTCTCCCTCTCTTCTCGCCTTCTCCGTGCGTGTCTCTTCTCTGTGTGAGTTCTTCAAATCTTGCTGTATATATATATATACACTTTCTTTTGGCGCTCCTCTGCGCTGTTACTCTTCAATTTACGTTATGCGCGCCTTACGCGCCCGCCGCGGTTAATTGCTCTGTTATGCGCACACCGCGCCCTGACAACGTATATTGTACAATTGTGATTCTGATTAGACGGACTGATTCCGCGCGCTGATTTTGTTTCCTTTTCTTTTCTTTATGTTTGTTTGTCAAATTTGTGAGTGTTTCCTCAACAACTCCCCCTCAATCACTAATTTGACATCTTCCGGTCTTTCATATATCTTCCTTTCTTTTATTCCTGCCATCTCTTTGAATCTGTTTGTCTTTGTTCCATCCAAGCTCTTGGTCAGAATGTCTGCAATCTGATCTTTCGTAGGAGTGTAGACTATTTCTATCTCTTTCTCCATTACTTTTTCCCTTAGGAAATGATACTGAATCTCTATGTGTTTTGTTCTTGCGTGAAACACAGGATTCGCTGCAAGATACAGCGAGCTCATATTATCCCCATGTATGATCGGTATACTTTGATCTATACCCATGCTTTTAAGTAAAGTCTGCATCCATATTACTTCTTTCGCTGCTTCTACCAGTCCTTTGTATTCTGCTTCTGTTGACGATAAAGCTACTGTGTGTTGCTTCTTCGAACACCAGCTTACCAGCTTATTTCCTAGGTATATCATATACCCGTGCGTTGATCTTCGGTCATCTTGACTTCCTGCCCAATTTGAGTCACTATATGCTTTGAGCTTTATATCTGACGTGAAAGGATAATATAATCCTTCTTTTATAGTTCTTTTGATATATCTGAGAACTCTTTGTCCTGCAACCCAGTGTTGCTCTGTCGGACAATGCATAAATTGTGAGAGAACTCCCACCGGAAAACTGAGATCCGGTCTTGTTAGCGTAGCATATATTAGGCTTCCTACTAACGATTGATACTTCTTCATATGTTTAAACTCTGTTCCATCATATTTACTAAGTTTATGGTTTACTTCAAGCGGTGTTGAAGCTTCTCTGCAATTTTCCATATTGAACTTCTTCAGTAAGTTCAGGAGATACCTTTCTTGTGTGACATATACACCATGATCTGTATATGTGATTTCCATACCTAGAAAGTATGATAACTTTCCCAGATCACTGATCTTGAATTCCTTTTCTAGCAGTTTCTTTACCTCTGTGATTCCTGCATCTGAGGTACCTGTAATTATTATGTCATCTACATAGATACAAATGTAGATCATTCCTTCTTCTGTCCTTTTGATGAGTAGACTTGCATCTGCCTTCGAACTTTGGTATCCAAGTTCATTGAGATATTTCACAAGTCTGTAGTTCCAAGCTCTTGGGGCTTGCTTTAGTCCATAAAGTGCTTTTCTTAACCTGCAAACAAAATTTGGGTATCTGGAGCTTATAAATCCTTCCGGTTGTTCCATATAGACTTCATCTGATATATATCCATTCAGGAATGCATTCTTTATATCTAGCTGACTTAGCTTCCATCCTTTTGATGCTGCTATAGCAATTACTGTTCTTATGGTTGACATTTTTGCCACCGGACTGAACGTCTCGTCATAGTCTATGCCATGCGTCTGAGCATAGCCCTTGATAACCAGTCTCGCTTTATGTCTGGCTATCCTTCCATCTGCAAGTTTCTTTATTTTGAACACCCATTTATTTCCAATTACTTTCTTACCGTTCGGTTTAGGAACAAGCTCCCATGTCTTGTTCTCTTCCAGTGCGGTGAGTTCTTCTTCCATTGCTTCTTGCCATTGCTTCTTGCCTTTGGCTTTGTCATAGCTCTGAGGCTCATCCTCTTCTTTAACCATATATGCATAATCTTGTTGAGTTATATACGATGTATCATACGAGTATCTTTCCGGTTGTCTTCTTACTCTGTTTGACCTTCTTAGTTCATATTCTTCGTGTGTGTCTGAGTACCCGTCATCTTCGTTCCTTATACCTGTTCTGGTCCTGGACGTACTTGCCTCGTCTTCTTTGTTTACCTGTACGATTGTTTTACCTTTCTCTTTTCTTTTTATCTCTTCTTCAAATTCTTCAGCTGTATGACTCTGATCTGCAAACCAGCTTTTCTGTTCATCAAATGTTACATCCCTAGAAACAGTAAAATGTTTGGTTAGAGGGCTCCATAACCTGTAACCCATCTGTTTCTCATCATATCCGACGAATACATATTTCTCTGCTTTCGGTTCAAGCTTATGTCTGAGTTGAGACGGTACATAAGCATACGCTACTGATCCAAACACCTTGCAGTGATCAAGTGTTGGCTTCTTTCCCCACCAAGCTTCATAAGGGGTCATTCCTTCTAAGGCTGTACATGGTAATCTGTTTACCAAGTATGTAGCTGTATTTACGGCTTCAGCCCAAAGATAATCTGGGCAATTCTTTTCTTTTAGCATAGCTCGTGCAAACTCGATTAGAGTTCGGTTTCTCCTTTCTGCTACACCGTTTTGTTGTGGTGTATATCTACAGGTTATTTCTCTCTTAATACCTGCATTCCAAAGATAGTCATTGAATTCACGGGAGAAGTATTCTCCCCCTCCATCAGACCTCAGTCTTTTAAGTTTTCGTCCGGTGAGTCTTTCAGCATATGCATGAAAATGCCTGAAAGCTCCGAATACTTCTGATTTCTCTTTCAGAACATAAAGAATTATCCACCTTGTGGCATCATCAATGAATAGAACATAGTACCTTGATCCGCTGATTGATCCTTCTTTCGTTGGTCCCCATACATCTGTATGTATGAGTTCCAGCACACTGTCATGTTTGAATCCTTTCTTCTGGAAAGGTAACCTGTGGGCTTTTCCCATCTGACAGGCTTCGCATTTGTGAATCATATGTTGGTTCTGTACGTTTGGTAATCCCAGTACAGACTGATTCGCTATCATAGCTTTGATTCCTTTTTCGTGAAAATGACCTAATCTCTTGTGCCAGAGATCAAGTTCTGTAATTACCTTTTCATCATGTGTGAGCAGTGCTTGGCCAATGTTCCCTTGTACTCTTAAAGTAAAGAGTCTTCCTTCTTTCTTACCAGAGACGATCTGATAATATCCGTTCTTGGGATCTTCTACAAATACGCCTTTGTTTGTAAATCTGACCTGAAAACCTTTTTCGACTATCTGTCCCACACTGATCAGATATTTCGGTATTGTTGGAACATACAAAACATTGGTTAGCAAATTTGCTCCACTTTTGCATTTCACTTTTCCGATTGATTGTACTTTGTGTCTTGTATTGTCACCTGTTTGAACAGTGTGACTAGAACTACCTTTCTCTAGTTCTGACATTAGTTCTATATTTCCTGACAAGTGATTAGAACATCCAGAGTCAATGTAAAATACCTTTAGATCTTCGTTTTCTGATGTGCTGATTGAGTTCATCATCAATGATGTATGACTTTCATTCTGTGTGTCATTTGCGTAGTTGTTGTAGGTGGTGTTGTAGGATTGGCTCTGTCCCCAACTTCTCACTCCACCTCTACCATAGCCTCCTCTTTGGTTTTGTCTTCCTCTTTGAGCATTACTCTGATTTCTTCCGCTACTGCCTCTGCTATTGTTGTTCTGGTTTTGATTTGATCCTTGTTGATTGTGCCAACAGTCATGCGCCAGATGGTTACTTAGTCCACAAATCCAGCAAGCTTTCTTGATGGTATTCTGGCGGCTTCTTCCTCTTGCTCTTCCTCTGCCAGTGCCTTTACCTCTTGCGTAATAGGCCTGAGAGCTCGACTCTTCTTCATCTTTTGACTTGCCTTTGTCTTTCTTCTTGTTCTTCATGTACATTGCAGAGCTATGTCCTTTGTCTGCGTCTCCTTTCAGGTCTTGCTCATATGTGAGCATCAAACCAAGCAGCTGATTTAAATCTGGTACAAAATGATTTAAGGAGAGTTCAGTTGATAGTACGAAAGGTTTCCACCTTTCATCTCCTCTCAACCCTGTGAGCACTTGCGCTATCAATCTATGATCTTCAACTTCTTCATTTATGGATCCTAGACTATCTGCTAGATCCTTCATTTTAGTGACGTAGTCACTGATGCCTTGACTCGACTTCTTTTTGAATGTCGTAAATTCGGACCATAAGCTAGCCTTCCTGGCTTTTGTAGTATTTTGGAAATGATCTTCTAATGCACTCCATATGTCCTCTGCTTTCTCCAGACCTCTAATGTGCGGTAGCAGATGATCTGAAACAGTGTTGTAGATGTAGGCTCTTGCTGTTGCATCTTTCTTTTGCCACAGCTTCAAAGCTTCTATCTCTTCCTTTTCTGGTTGGCTATCATCTTCGAAAGTCGGCTTCTTTTCTTCTCCGGTCACGTACACCATTAACTCCTTACTTATAAGTAAGGCTTCCATGCGCATTACCCATGCGGGATAATTATCTCTGTCCAGTTTATCAATTTGGACGTGATCTGCCATGATAGATAATATTCTGGGCTCTTGTACCAATTCTTGGGAAACTAACCTGCTCTGATACCAAATGTTGGCGAAAACTTCAGCTCTAATACCACTGGTGCGGAAATACTTTCGCCCTGAAGGTGGGTTTCGCGACAAAGCTTGAACTCTGTCAGGCCTGCGGAAATTGCCGCGCCACCGTAATAGGATGCTAAACTAGAGTGATTTAGAACACCTCTGTAATCAACAATAGCTCAGCCTAATTAACGTCGCCTTAACTATGTTATCCTGCGACACAAGTTCCACCGGAACTTCACCAGACTGTTACTGGACTGACACCGTAGTCGTACCGGAACTTCACCGAAATGAACTGCTACTTTGGTTATAATTACTTCAAGTGAACATACAAGAAGTAAGAAAGTGATTCGTGAGCTTTCTCCACTTAATGAACTCTTCTGAAAGTTTAAGAAAAAACTTCACAGTTCTGAAGTGCTACTTTCCGGTTAGATTTTGTACTGCATGCACATCTCCTTTTCACCGGAAACTGTGACCAGCTTAAAGTAGAGACGTCTAGCTACAAGATGAGCTATCTCTCATACAAAACTTCAAACTCTGCTACGAGTTATACTTCGTTGTTCTATCGGAAAATCTTGTTTCTGAGAAACTGTAACTGACCAGAAATTACTGAAATATGTTTACTGAGTAAACTGTTATTCACCGAAACATGCGTTTACAGAGAAGGTACTGAAGCACGTTTAGTAACGAGTCGTGACAGTTAACGATAAACGAAGCTTCCTACCGTAACACGAAATAGCTTCAGATTAAGTAAAGATTATGCGCAGACATCCACATGAACATGTGTTTTCGATTAGAGAAGATGTGTACAAGTAAGCTTGGCCTCTTCTTGCTCAAGCTACAGAAACTCTCCTACAGTGAGTAGTTTCTTATTACCATCTCTCTTCAGATGAAAAGACCCGACACTTCAGGCTTGTGTTATTCATCTGTACATACGCGATCTATGGCGTCTTCTGAGAACTTCTAAATCTCTCTTCACTCATACGCGCATCTCGCACGCATCATCTCTCTCCCTCTCTTCTCGCCTTCTCCGTGCGTGTCTCTTCTCTGTGCGAGTTCTTCAAATCTTGCTGTATATATATATATACACTTTCTTTTGGCGCTCCTCTGCGCTGTTACTCTTCAATTTACGTTATGCGCGCCTTACGCGCCCGCCGCGGTTAATTGCTCTGTTATGCGCACACCGCGCCCTGACAGCGTATATTGTACAATTGTGATTCTGATTAGACGGACTGATTCCGCACGCTGATTTTGTTTCCTTTTCTTTTCTTTATGTTTGTTTGTCAAATTTGTGAGTGTTTCCTCAACAACACGTACATACACATATGCATACACATACACTCTCACATGCATACACACATAAGAGACACACATATACATATACACACACACACACCCATATTCGTATAGTCACTTTTTCACACATGCAGACATATATACATACACACATATATACACACACACACACATACACACACACACTCACATACACACACATATACATACATGTTTTAGATCTAAGTCTTTAGGATAAGGCTTTTAGGTTTTTTACATACATACACATATGTGTACATACATAAACACACACACACACACACACACACACATATATATATATATATATATATATATATATATATATATATATATATATATATATATATATGCATACATGCACATACACATACACATGTTTTAGGGTTAGGGTTTAGGATTGGAGTTTTAGCACTACAACATATGAGGGGCATACCGACATTGCCCATAGCGACGGTCACCCCTCGGCGTTGGTATGACCGTTGAAAATGCTTGAAAAACCACGGATGCAATACCGACGGTCATTTAATCGTCGGTATACATGGCGTCGGTATAGGCGCCAGTACTTTACTGTAAGTTGCCGACGCTTATGCCAACGCTTATACCGATGCTTATACCGATGCTCATACCGAGCTTATACCGAGGCAACTTTTAACCGGGTTGAGAGCAAAAATTTGACATCTGCTTGCATTTTGAACCAAAGTTTGCTACTGTCGAATTTGCGCGCGCGAACTACATTCCGAACCTATTGTGTACACACATCTCTCTCTTTCTCTCTCTTTCTCTCTCTTTCTCTCTCTCTCTCTCTCTCTCTCTCTCTCTCTTTCTCTACATCTCTGTTTCTCTAGATATGAAATTTTGGTAAGAATTGCACATACTGTAGCACCCTTTCTCTTTCTTTGTGTTTTCCATTTTCTAATTTCTCTTCTCTTTCATTTTGCAGGAGATTTTTGGCATCAAATATTTAGAATTCGACGAAGGGCAACGTTAAGTGGACCTTGATGACAAGGCTCCAAACAATTACATCAATGTAAGTTGATTGATATAGAGTGAGATAGAGAGAGAGAGATGAAAGAAAGAGAGAGATCTAGAGAAACATAGAGAGAGAGAGAGAGAGAGATGAAAGAGAAAGATAGAGAGAGAGAGTGAAAGAGAGAGAGAGATGAAATAGAAAGAGAATGAGATAGAGAGAGAGATGCATACATACATACACACACATATGCATACACATACTCACATACATATTACATACACATGCATATTACATACACACTCACATACATATTACATACACACATGCATATACATACATACATATAAGATACACACATGCATATACATACACACATATTCATTCTCATACTCACATACATACATACATGTATACACACATATACATACACACATGTACACACACACATGTATACATACACACATGCATATGCATACATACATACACGCATATTTGCATGTACACACACATACATACATACACACATGTATATTACATACACACTCACATATGTATACACACACATATGTGCATACACACACATATGTGCATACACACATGCATATGCATACATACATACACACACATATGCATGTACACACACACATACATACATACACATATACATATTACATACACACACACATACATATACACACTCACATATGTATACACACACATGCATACATGCACATACACATACACACACATCACATATACATACACACATACACACATATACATGTTTTAGGGTTAGGGTTTTATGCTTAGGGTTTATGAATTTCTCTTTTCTTTTGTTTTGTAGGAGATGTTTGGCATCAGTTCTTCAAAATTCGACCAAGGAAAACATTAAGTGGACTTTGACGACAATGCTCCAAACAATTACATTGATTTAAGTGATTGTTTTGTTTTCGATTGATATAAAGTGAGATAGAGAGAGAGAGATGAAAGAAAGAGAGAGATACATACACACATATTTGCATGTATACACACATACATACATGCATACACACATGCATATTACATACACACACACACATATAAATACACACTCACATATGTATACACACACATATGTGCATACACATGCATATGCATACATACATACACACACATATGCATGTACACACACATATACATACATACACACATGCATATTACATACACACTCACATCTGTATACACACACATATGTGCATACACACATGCATATGCATACATACATACACACACATATGCATGTACACACACACATACATACATACACACATGCATATTACATACACACACATATTAATACACACTCACATATGTATACACACTCACATATCTATACACACACATGCATACATGCACATACACATACACACACATCACATATACATAAACACATACACACATATACATGTTTTAGGGTTAGGGTTTTAGGATTAGGGTTTTTGAATTTCTCTTTTCTTTTGTTTTGCAGGAGATTTTTGGCATTGATTCTTTGGAATTTGACAAGAGACGATGTCAATTGGGCTTTGACGAGAGCGTTCAAAAGAATTACATCAATGTAAGTTATTGTTTTGTTCTTTATTATAAATAGAGATAGAGAGAGAGAGAGAATAAGAGAGAGAGAATAAGAGAGAGAGAATAAGAGAGAGAGAATAAGAGAGAGAGAAAGAGGGAGAGAGAGAGATGAAAGAGAGCGAGAGAGAGATAAAGAGAGAGATATAGATAGAGAGAAGGAAAGAGACATAGAGATACATACACACAGATGCATACATATTACATACACATATGCATATGCATACATACACACACACATATACATGCACACATGTGTACACACACATGTATACATGCACATACACATACACACACATCACATATACATCCACACAAACACACATATACATGTTTTAGGGTTAGGGTTTTAGGATTAGGGTTTTTTACTTTTACACATATACACACATGCACACATATACACATGCATACACACATACACATACACATACACATACACATACACATACACATACACATACACATACACATACACATACACATACACATACACATACACATACACATACACATACACATACACATACACATACACATACACATACAACACATACACATACACATACACATACACATACACATACACATACACATACACATACACATACACATACACATACACATACACATACACATACACATACACATACACATACACATACACATACACATACACATACACATACACATACACATACACATACACATACACATACACATACACATACACATACACATACACATACACATACACATACACATACACATACACATACACATACACATACACATACACATACACATACACATACGCATACACATACACATACACATACACATACACATACACATACACATACACATACACATACGCATACACATACACATAC
Organism: Ceratopteris richardii; assembly: GCA_020310875.1. Taxonomy (NCBI): domain Eukaryota; kingdom Viridiplantae; phylum Streptophyta; class Polypodiopsida; order Polypodiales; family Pteridaceae; genus Ceratopteris; species Ceratopteris richardii. The sequence goes on along the minus strand of CM035432.1, from coordinate 158,139,395 downwards.
ACATACACATACACATACACATACACATACACATACACATACACATACACATACACATACACATACACATACACATACACATACACATACACATACACATACACATACACATACACATACACATACACATACACATACACATACACATACACATACACATACACATACACATACACATACACATACACATACACATACACATACACATACACATACACATACACATACACATACACATACACATACACATACACATACACATACACATACACATACACATACACATACACATACACATACACGTATACACATACACATACACATACACATACACATACACATACACATATACATACACATACACATACACATACACATACACATACACATACACATACACATACACATACACATACACATACACATACACATACACATACACATACACATACACATACACATACACATACACATACACATACATACATACACACACATGCTGTAGCTCAGTGATGAGTAGCACCTCCTTTAATGTCAATCCGGGAAGACGTGAGGATGGTATGAAGACCTCGAGCAAGTGGAGGCACAAGTGCGTGAGTGAGAAGCACACAAACATGCACACACATACACACACACGCACACACACGGCAAGACAAAGAGTGAGAAGCAATGGAGTTCTTAGATTACTTTCAAAAAGCTCTTACAAGTTCGTTTCAATTACAATCTACCCGCAAAAATGAGCTCTCTAGCTCCTTTTATAGTTTTTGACTAGCTTTGGCCCTGTTCAGACCTAGTGTCCGGCCTAGTTAAAAATTAGGTTCCAGGGCTTATTAGAGGGCTCAAACGAGATCTAAAAAATATGAAAATTGGCAGGTAGATACTTCTAAAGCTCCTCAAGCTCAAGGACTCCTTGGCTTGCACAAAATGGAGCTACAAAAATACAAAATGATATTTACAATGGTTTTTAGTGATGAAAATCACTATTTGTGTAGGGATTTTCTCTGTTGATTTGTCATACACCTCTTTGAGCTCCCTACTTGCTCTTTCTTCTTGTGTGCTCAACTCCTTGATGTCTGAAAAATTAGATGGCCTACTTGCCAGATCTTCTTTGACTGCCATGTCTGCTTGTGCTGTCCCTTCGCTCTGACTCTCTTCGTCTTGTGGCTCCTTCGGTTCCCTGACTGCTGCCAACACCCCCCCCCACTCTCGCGTCTGTCGCCCCTGACATACCCTTGTCTAGAGGATTTTTGAACATAATATTGGACGACATCGGAGGCTAGGTGGTGTTCTTCGAGTCGCAAGCCGCGTGCTAGATCTGTGAGCAAATCATCCCAATTCACAGGTCCGGGAACATCTGGATGAGGCACCCTCAATTATTCTGAGTAAATAGTTCTCTCCATAGCAAATAATTGGAGGAGATGTGATGGTCTGGGTATAAAGATTTCGGAGTGATACTCCCAGAATCCTGTGATGAACATCTCCTCAAATGTCTGTTTAAAGCAGGCTGGGAGGTACTTGATTCTGGCGTGCCAAGCATATATTACTTCAATTGATGGGGTGGTACTCATATCGTACACCAGATCCTGGTTTCCTGTCACGAAGCCTGCTCCTGAGAAGTGAGGGTCCTTAATGTTCTTAAACGTCCTGAAAGTGATCAGCATTAATTCAAATATTTTCATACACATCTGGGCCATCACATCGGGATTATTGCGTAGCCGAATGCTCCAGTGACGGATTGTAGAAATCATGTAGTTCACCGTGGGGGGTCCTCATGGAGGTGCTAGATAAACGTAATTTAACCATTTTGCGCAGGCTTTGATGTCTCTGACGACAATAGTGAATTCAGGCCAGGTGCGTCTTCGAAGAACTGGAATGTAACAAGGATTATATTTAATAAACAACGGCATATTATTCTAGGTTCGGACCATTTCGGGATATGTTTCCAAAAGCCTGATCCTCCAGGTGGGTTGATGGATGGACCCACGCTTAGCACTTTCCAGTATATCATCTGGACCAAATTGTGTAGCAAATGTGGGAGGCTTGCCGCATCGTCGTTGAATCTCGGCGTTGTAATCGGCCAAAAGTATGCAGTATGGCACATATTGGTCATTATTGGTGCCGATCCATCTATGATGAGACATGCTTCTGAAATATTCTGACTTTATGACAGTTTCTTCTAGGTTCGCTAGTGATTGGATCTGAATGGGCACCCGTTCTTCGTGTGTGTTCGCTGTCTTTTCCAGTGTCTGAAGCCACTCGGGTGCTTCCACTTCCAAGGTGTCTAGTCCCTCTGAGGTTCGTTGCCCTCCTGGCATCGGCATAGGAACATACGGTTCTTCGTACGAATCATCTACCTCAATAGGGACCAACTCTTCTGGCTCTGGTTCTACTACTGGAGAGGGCTGCCTCTCGTATGTCAGTAACCTCTTTTGTAATTCTGCCACCTGCTCAGTTAAGGCCTTTACTTTGTCTGAGGTAGAGGTTGATGGGACACTCTTCGGTTGTTCTTCCTGTTCCTTAAGTCTGCTCCGTAGTGTGTCACGTTCTATTTCCAAGTCATCATGGGCTTCCAGAAGATCTGCATAGCTTTCCAAAATGGTTTTCATCGTCTCCGTGGGAACTGCTTTGAACTGCTCTAGATCTATCTCGTGGGGAGAGCCTTCCATTGCCGCTTCCAGATTCTCTTCATTTTGTTTCTGCAGTCTCCTGTTCTCTTCAAGTGCTGTGGCCATATGTTTCCTGAGTAGCGCCAAGTTACGTCTGACTCGTAGGTTATCGGCCTGGTATACTTCGAGCAAGGCTTCTAGTTGTTTGACGCCTGATTCTTTCGATGGTTGGGGTGCCTCTAGTAGTGCTTGGTGAGCCTGCTCAAGCGTTGTATAACGTTGATTCACATCTGCATTTTCCTCTTCAAGAATTGTGAATTGCCTTTGTAAGTTCTGGTGATTTGTTGTCAGTTGTTGATACCGGCCGTCCAGAGCTCTGTACTCATTCTGAAGCTGATATACACATTGATTTAATGCTAGAAATATACTATTTACATTAAATGATGCAGGGAGGGGTGAAGATGCAGGGGGAATGGGGGCGGGAAAGGGAGTTGTGAATGATGTGGATGCAAGTGGGGATGTGGGTGGAGGGGGTATGGGAGAGAGAGGTGGCATGGGGGGAGGGAGCGGTGCAGTGGCAGGAGATGTTTCCATAGTGTCAAATGTTTGAGTGACCGTGTAGATGGGGATCGTGGGTGGGGTGGATGTGACGTTAGTGAAGAGAGTGGTGAAAGTGGGCATGGTGACTCCCCCGAATTGGATGCCCGGAGAGAGTGGAATTCCCATGACGATTGTGGTGGTAGTGGACGTGGTGGTGATAGTGTCATGTGGTGGAGTGAGTTGTGTAGTGAGAGGTGGGGATGGTGGTGACAGTGGTGCTTCCTGATGTTCGTCTGCTTGCGTTGTATCTCCTGGTGCTGATACATTGATATGAATTTGTTTCCCGGACCTCATGGGACGGGCGGGAACTCTTTTCTCAAATCAGTGAATGTAGGCCATTGCCTCATGAATGGCCTCATCCAATCCTACTGCATCGGCGTGTAGGTTTATGGACTCGATGAACATGTCATCCACACCTTCCTCTGCCAGCAATTGGTTCATGAGTTTCTTGCCTGCTTCCAGTGACATTTTATGTTGTTCTTGAACTAGCTGCATGGTTCGATATAGTTTTTTTATTTGAGCCGAATACGCGGGGGCACTTGCTAACTCTGAAAGTTCGTCATACTCTTGTTCCTCGTAGGCTTCTTCCTCTTGTTCGGTCTCTTGTTCCTCGACGTCGACTTCTACAACTTGCGGTTGGGTGGGGGCTGACGTTGTTGTATGGGTTTGTGGTTCCTGAGCTCGCTCTGTTTCCGTTTCGAGATTAGAGTCATATATTAGTCTAGCCACTTCTTCATCAGTGAGATCATTGAGAGTAAAGCCCTGTGGAAATTCCAAATCTGATGGGACGGGTGGAAACACCAGATTGGGTCCCTCTGTACTTGGTCTTGGTAGCCGAATGGTGAATGGTCTAATGCGTCGTGTCTGGGGAGGGGTAATTTCTGGTGTAGTGGTGGCTCCCCTTGGTTGAGCGCAGGGTAATTGGACTCCCCCTCTCATCTTCTTTGATGGAGGACCTGCAGCTGATAGCCTTCTCTGGAATTCCTGGGCCCGGGACCATACGAGTGCCCGCTGAATAGGCACATCATAGGCTAGACATCGATAGATTATCTTGGTCAGAGCACAACATCCGTGAAGTACATTTTTCTGCTTCTTGTTCCACCGTTGATGGGCTAGGTGAATCTGATCTATGATCCAATGTGGTACGTTGATAGGGAGGCTTTCTGTCTGCCAAATACAAGCTAAACCATATCTTCTTTGGGGGCATGGTGAATCTTTCCTGGGCGGGGAAAGCAAAATGCTGCATGACGGTCCATAGGTGAAGAGCGATGGTCGGTGTCATCGCTACCATATCCTTCAGCTTATTGAGATCTTTATGTTTCATTCTGCCTGGAACCATTGTTTCCTTTTCAGTAGGAATGTGCATACCATACATGCCCAATGCTTCTCGTACCAGGTTGAGGGTCAGTTTGAATCTTTTAAGTTCGTGCCCCGGCAACAGTGAGGGTAACACAAAGGTGCTGTCGCCTCCCTTGGCCCTGCTCGGAGTGATGGTACTGATAAGATAAGAACAACGTAAGAAATCCGGCTTTGGTAAGTGGGCCTTGAAATAACTGTCCAAGCCAGCTTTGGTCCATACTGAACGCATGACTTCGGCATTCTGATAGCTCTCGAACTCGCGCGTGAAAAAATGGTAGCGTCCCCATTTACCATTAAACTCCAATTCAGCTTCCCAAAAATAGGTTCCATCACCCAACGGTCCTGCCACATCACTGAACCAATGAGCGTGTTTGCCCACTTGAGAGGTGTGCCCCTGGGGAGGATCCTGAACTGGGAGTACATGCACAGCTTGAAGTTCTTGCGGTCTTTCGGTAAGATGTGGTTCGAGGAGGAGTGTTTCTATATCCACAATCTGTACGCTGGATCCGGCGTGAGAACTGGCACCTCCGGCTTCTGCCATGGCACTGCTTGCTTGTTGGTTCTATGAGAATATAGAACCATGTGTTAACATTGTAATGGTCAGAATAAACCCGTTGATGTCCCCGTTACAACATTAACATGAGGTAGATGATGAGTCAGTGGTTAGTAAGTGCACGATGACAGTGTGTGTGGTTAATGCCTGGATAGTCCTAGGAGCTAAATGGAAAGATGCACTGGCTGACTAATGCAGTTAATAAGTGGAGATGAATTCACAGATTGGGGTCGGGGGGTTTATTACAAGTCTTCGGTTGCCAAACACCATGGATGGCTTTTGGTCTTGGTTTTGTGGAGATTCGGGAGGGTTGCATGAGTAATTCTGCTGGGAGTTGTTGTGTCATTGGGACCCATTTACGAGTGAGTCTGTGCGTGCTTCTAGGTGGCAGTGTGTTCGAGTGTATCAGACAAGAGTGGGTGGCGTCTGCTTGAGCGTGTGAACCCTGTCGTGTATGATGTGAATTGTGTGGGGTTAGTTGAGCCCGCAAGCAAGCCTTAGGCACCCAAATTTGTCTTGATTGCGGGTCAGCCTTCATCGACTTCTTGGGTACCCAAATGGATTTCACTTTCTCAACAGAGGTTTTAGGAGTCCTCTTATTAGCATCAAGTCGTTGATTACTAATAGGAAGTTGAGACCGTTGTTGCCGCTTAGTTACGGCCGGCAGCTCGTCTTTCCGCACCCACATTTGTTTCATCGGCTGAGTTGTTCTGCTTCGCGCGTTCTTTTGGTCTCTCGCCTGGGGAGTCTTCAGTGATTGATCTGCCCTTAGTTGCTGCCTCCTTCTGGCCTTTGGAAAAGAAGGGAGTTCCATTGTGGTTCTGGCACCTTCTTTGAGATCTTCGTTCTTCTGTATCACATAGCCTTGGACAAGAACAGCATGGTCAACTTCATGTGTACCCCTGGAGGGACCAAGAGTCCGTGTCTTTTCTAGTTCCTTGAGTGCTCCATTATTTAACTCAATTGTAATTCTAGTTTGATTCACCCATACCTGAAGAAGTCCACTTCTTAGGTTTAAGTTGACTGCTTGGTCATAAATCCAGTCTTGACCCAAGACGAGGGGTTCAGTGAGGTCCTCATCTTGACACACTAGTACTTTAACTGTCATTGCCTCATCATGAATATAGAGGGAAAGTTCCACCTCGCCCATGCAAGGGGTTTCCACACCTCCTAATCCTATGAGATATGCTTCCACAGGATTGACAGTTAATTGCAACTCTTGACAGTAAGACAATTTAACAGCACTAGTGGCTGCACCTGAGTCAATCAAGGCTCTTACAGTCCTTGCACTCTTTCCTTGTCCTATATCTAAGGTTATGAAAGGACGTCGATCAGTTATCCTCGGTGAGCTAACATCGGAAACTTCACACATAGCCACGTCATATCCTTGATCTGCATATGCATCTTGCCTAGGGTGCTCTCTACCTTGTCTTCTTAATTTCATTCTTCGTATGCGCTCTAGGGCTTCTACTTGAGCTTCCTCTCGAATTCGCTTTTCTTCCTCTTTGCGTTTCTTAGCAGTATTGAGTCGACTTAGCATTTCCTCTGTGAGAGGTTCCTGATACAACTTGACTCTGCACCCACTAATGTAACTTGGAAGAACATCGCCTTCTAATGTGGCTAGTTGCACTGCTCCACTTGTTGAGATTCTGTTAATGATCATGGGTCCGTAGCCTCTCTTCTCCAGTTTCCTCGCATGTTGCTTCAGTGTGTAGACTAAAACTAAGTCACCTGCCTTTAACCCCTTATCCTTAACGTGGGCATCAAAGTATGCCTTCTGTCGTTTCTTTGCTGCATATATCCCTGCAGCTGCCCTCAGTCTTGTTTCTCCTAATCGTTCCAGGTCAAAAAGTCTAGAGGATAGTTCATGACCCGTCCATTCGTGCTCTTGTGCTACTTTCAATGTAGGTATCAAAAAGTCTAAAGGTAGCACAACATTTTGGCCAAATACCATCTGAAAGGGGGTGGCTTGGAGTACCGTTTTATAGGCGACTCGGTATGCCCAAACAACATGGTGTAGCTGTTTGTCCCAATCAGAGCGCTTATTGTTCACTAATTTCGTCAATACGTTGCATAAGATCTTGTTGGTGCTCTCAGCCTGGCCATTTGCTTGAGGGTGATAGGGGGCAGATTTCTTATGAACTACCAAGAATTCTTGGAGCAGATTTTCAGTAACTTCATTCAAGAAGTGAGTGCCTCTATCACTAACTAGCTCTATAGGTAGCCCATATCTTGTGAATACATTTTCAAACAAGAATTGGCCCGTATGTCAATACTGGCACTAGTGGCTTAGCCCACTGTGGCACCACTTCCAAATTAAACAAGTAAGCATCAGGAAGGTCATCCGATACTCCTTGTGGGGCTTCTCCCGATGTGAGCCTAGAAAGATGATCAGCTCTCAAATGAGTCCTCCCTTTTCTCACCACTACCTCAAAATCATATTCCATTAGTAAGAGAAACCATCTTACTAATCTTCCTGTATTACATGGCTTGTTCACTAGATATAACAATGCTTGGTGCTCAATAAAAAATTTAAACTTATTTGCAAGCAAATAATGTCTAAACTTTTTAACCACATACACCATGCCTAAGCCTTCTCTCTCAGTAGTGGTGTAATTTCATTCAGCTACATTCAATTGTCTACTAGCATAGGCAATTGGAAGATCCATATTACCTTCACCAGTAGGTTGAGCAAGCACACACCCAATAGCATAATTGGATGCATCCACATGAACATGGAAAGGCTTATTCCAATCCGGTGTGGTTAAGATTGGTGCTGAACATAATCGCCGTTTAAGCTCATTGAAGGAATTCTCACATTCCTCGGTCCACTCAAAGTTTGTCAGAAGTCCGTACATGGGCTTTGCAATGACAGCATACATGTGAATGAACCGACGGTAGTAACCACAATGTCCCATGAAAGCTTGTACTTCCTTGACATTCCTTGGCCTAGGTAGCTCTGCTATAGCTCTCACTTTCTCTTCGTCAGTAGATATGCCATTCCTTGACACTATGTGTCTTAGAATCTTGCCTTGCCTGACCATAAAAACACACTTTTCTGGGTTCAGGCAGACTTGATATTCTCTACATTTGTCAAAGATTTGTCTGAGTTCAGGAATATGAGTTTGTCTAATGTTGGAATGAGCACAAAGATCATCAACATAGACTTCTAAGTTCTTCCTCAGGAACTCTTTAAATACATGGCACATTAGTCTCTGGAAGGTGGCTGGTGCATTGGTAAGCCCGAATGGCATTACTCTAAAGGCAAATATGCCCCATTCTGTGGCAAATGCTGTCTTGTGTTGATCCTCTAGAGCAATGGCTACTTGATTGTAGCCCGAAAATCCATCGAGGAAGCTGTACACTTCCTTGCCTGCTACTCTTTCTAAGAGATGCTCTGTGATAGGAAGCGGATAGTTATCTCGAATTGTGGCTGCATTGACCTTCTTCAAGTTAATGCATACACGTAGCTTGCCATTCTTCTTGGGAACCACTACGATGGGGGATACCCACTCAGTGTGCTCAATTTCATAGATGAATCCAGCTTCAACCAGTCTATCTATCTCCTCTTTAATCTTGGCAGCGTAATTATCATTATATGTATAGGGCTTTTGCTTAGAGGGTTTGGCATCTGAAGTCATGGGGATGGTGTGTGAGCATATGTCTGGGTCAACACCCTTCAAATCCTTGTAACTCCAAGCGAATACATCTCTGTATTCTCTTAGCAAGGCTATTAATGCATGCTCTTCGTCCTCTGTTAGGTCATGGCCTATGTAAGTGCATCTCTCCTCTCCTTCTTCTAGGGCGTGGCTAATCTTACATCATTTGTAGGCTCTCCATGCCTCTGGGGTTGAAATTCTACTGCATGGAAGTATTCTTCATCTGATGCAAAAGGTGGGTCCATAATGATCGACTCTAGATCGGAGTCACTTGCATCCTCAAATGCATCAGGGCTAGGTTCGCATTCTTCTAGAACTGCCTCTCCCATGATTGGCTCTATGGAGAAGACTGAAATGTCATAGCCATCCTCATCACAGTGAGGTGTCCATTGTTCCTCATTGATGGCTACATCCATTGTTGCTAGGATTTCTGCCTAGCCATGGGGTTCAAATTCCTCATCAGGAAAGACTACAGGTGCATAGGCTGGGTCTTGAATTGATCTATGGTTTTCTTTTGCACCTACCTCTCTGGCTTTCTCTCTTTTCTTCGTCTACTGCTACTTTGCACATCCATAAGTGGGTGTCTTCATGCATCCAAGAGGATCCTGACCCAATGGAATGCACAGACTCAGTCTCATCTTTGGCTCTATGGATGGGATTCCATTGAATAGGTGGTACATCTCTATGAGAGTAATCCTTAAGATTGACTTTGGTCGTAACACCTAAGTGCTGCAGGTACAAGGAGTTGGTTCCCCAATCTTGTACCACTTGCAACTGTCGCATAAAAGGTCGTCCCAAGATCATTTCATAGGCATGGTTCTTGCTAAAATCACATATGGCAAAGGTATGCTCGAACTCGACACCACAGGTGGTGAGAGTTATTCCTTCTAGCAATCCTAAGGGTCGCTCAATATGACCATCGGCCATCTGCAATTTCATTCTCGTTGGCCTGAGTGCAGGCTTGCCCCAACGCTTCCATAGGGAAGTGGTGGCAATTGCAACTCCTGCGCCTGAGTCCAAAATTGCCTTGGTTGTGTACTCCTGGTAGGTAATGGGAAGATAGGTGTTCCCTTCTTCACCTTCACACATATCTCCTATCTTATCCAAGGGTATTTCTGGCACTGTCCTTTGGGATCCTACCTGGGAACGAGGTTTTGCTATCTCTGGTACTTGTTTGGCGACATGTTTCCATAATTCAGGTCTAACCTTGAGTAGCTCTTCTAACTTGAGATTGCACTGCACTTTAGTGTTCTTCACTACCTCTGTGTTCCTAGGTATGACCGAATCTTTGTTTCTTACCATGACTGTGGGTGCTCTCATACAAGTGGACTTTGCTTCCCAAGGGCCTGTGAAATGGGGTAGTTCTTGTAAAGAATTAGACTCGAAGTCTAATCTTTCCTGAGATTGGGTACTCTCCTGCTCTCCATAAATGGATGGGATGTCTTGTGGGAATTGATCATGTGCATCATCCACCAGTTCAATGGGGGGAGGGACTTCACTTTCTTTAGCCCATTTGTCTTCTTGAATCTCGCGTAGGAATTCTGGTGTGAACCGATTCATAGAAGATGATGTGTCTGGCTCCGTAGAGTTAGGCACATAGGCTTCAGGCACATAGGCTTCCTGAGCAGGAGTGCTTACTCTTTCACTTGCCTTGCCCTTGTATTGAGAGGCTGGTTCCTTTTCTGATTGTGCAATCAGCTTCTCTATTCTTTCTAGGGAGGGGGGGTTGTCTGGTTCAGTGGAATTGGGCACATAAGCTTTTGGTGGGGGATGGGTCATGTTTTTGCTTGCGTTATCTCTTTCTTGATTTTCTTCTTCCTTGGCAGATCTTGCAATTATGCCCTCTAACTTCTCTAGAAGTCCATCCAAGTGTAATTGCGTCTTGGCTGAGCCCGAGTAATTGAAAAGGCGACTGGCTTCAAACATAGTCTGAGCCAATGCGACCATTTTCGCGCAAAGCTTGGTTCTTTCTATCTCTAGGTCAGCTCTAGGGTAGCACTTGTCATGATCCATGACATTTGGCCCTTCTTGGATTCTGGCCTGATATGCTTTAAGCATCATGTCTATGTCTTCAGGGGTGGGGTCAGCTAATACTGATCCTACTCTAGGGGGTGGTGGGATCGTATGAGGTGGGTTGGAAGGTGGCGGGTCGGATGACGATGGGAATGGTGGTGGTGGGGTAGTGTGAGAGGGAGTTTGAGATGTGAGTTCAGTTATCCTTGCTTTGGTTTCTCTTATGCTTTCCTCAAGTTCACTCATCTTTTTAGCCCACTGTCTTTTCATTCTTTCCCGACTATCTTTCCACGCTCTAGTCCTTTTCTTTGTCACACTCTCGGTTTCACTAGCCTTTGGGTTCTTATCCTGGTTTACCCCTTGGTTCTGCTGCAATGCCTGAGCTCTAGTCACTACCTGTACTGGTGCGGTGGACGTCACACTTCCTGTGGAGTCTACCACCAACACAATAACGTTAATAGGAGTGATTTTTGGCATATTATTAGGGTTCTTAGGGCAGTCTCGTAAGAGATGCTCCTTTCCACATTCTTGGCAAAAGCCCTGAATTGTGACTGACTGGGGTTGTGTAGGTGGAGGTAAGGGACAATCACGAATGAGGTGATCTCCCTGACATCTGTAGCATGGTCCTCTAGGGAATGGGGGTCTTACCTTCCTAGGTTGAGGCTTAGGATTGGGGTTCGTATACATGACGTTTGAGTAATCTGACTCCCAACTGGGTTCATTTGGCTCCTCACTGTAGTAGGACTCACCATGTTCAGGAGATTGCATGTAGTAAGCATGGGGACTATCGACATGTGTAGAATCAAAGCTATGGTCACTGGGGTCACTTTCAGAAAGCAATGGTGTCACAGGGACTATAGCTCTATTCAGGTTTTCTTCTGCTGCTGCATATTTTACTGGGATCACGTTAGCTGGGGTAGGGGGTTGTTGTGCTAACACAGGCTGGGGCCTGTGTTGGTTTTGGTATGGTTGCTGATAAGGTTGTTGTGGCCTGCCATATGGCTGTGGAGGGTACGGGTTCTGGTATCTTCCCTGATGAGGGTATGGCTGAGGGTAGGGTTGCCTAACCGCCTGCTTGTTGTATGGGCAATCTTGCGCGGTGTGATTGGTGTACCTCCGTTCTATGGTGCAGTACTGGCTACTAGGATTTACTTGGGGTTGAGCCATAATGGGACAAACATTTGCCATATGGTCGCCGCCACAAGTATAGCACCTTTTCACAGGGGCAAATCTCGGAATTTGTTTGCTAGAGACACCTAGTTTCTGAGCAACTTTCTCTGCAAGTTCCTCAATCGATGTGGATTGCGTGGAAGAGAGGCTAGAGGCACTATCTGAATCTTTGTATATCTTGGAAAGCTCTAACTCCTCCCCTAGGTTATCCTCAATGTCAATACACATGCGTACACACTCTTCTATGGTCCTAGGGTCCTTCAAGTACACATATGATCTTAATTTGGTACTTAGCAATCCATCCAAGAATAATGCTACTTGCTTAGCTGGCGTGGGTAGCTCAGGGACAGGGCATCTTTCAAGATATTGCCTAAATCTCCTTCCTGCAAGTCTTACGGTCTCTTGAGGGGTTTGCTTGAAGCTGTGAATCAGTGAGGAGGTATTATGTCGTATGCCACTCTTAGAGAATTCAATAATGAAAGCCTCTAGGAGTTGGTCTATGCTCCTGAACTGTCTCTCGTTTAGTGGCTGAAACCATGTCAGGGCAGTGTTCCTAAGGGTTAGACCAAAGGCATTGTACTGCGTGAATAGATCCTCCACTTGTTCAGCTCTCAAGACTTGCCTAAACTCAGCCACATGATCATATGGATCTCCAGTGCCATCGAAGTAGTTCTTCATGGACTTAACTAGCTGAGTCGGTCTCAAAGTCCTTGTGTGCTCTCTAGGTCGTGGTAGAGGGAACTCATCCGCATTTCTTTGATTCCTGTGAGCTCTAAGCATCTCAGGTTCTACTCTATTCGTTTCCGTCCTCGTTCTTTCTTTGCCCCCTGAGGTGGCAAAGCTTACTTCTGGCCTATCTCTATGTCTGTCTCTTTGAGTTCCGTGAGCGTGGGAGGTTCCAGCTCCTGGGTGACCAAAGGACACGTTTGATCTTGGTTGGGGGAAAACAAATTCACCCTTCCAAGTGTAAGCATGCCTATCATTTTCCGTAACCACAAAGATCCTCTCCGAAGCGTGATCTAAGTAGGTCACTCTGCATGGGCTATCAGGATCCTTAAACTCATAGATCATGATTGTTCCTATATCAGTTGGCTGATCATATTTATACCTCCAAAAGGCTTCGTCAGTTTCTCGATTGAGGAGCAAATCTATGCTCTTATTATCCTGGGGAACCCACTCTGGTGTGATAATCCTAGTGAGAACCGATTTGCCTCGAGGGGTTCTAGGTTCTGTACCCATGTTTCCTTGCTCTAGGTCCCCTAAGTCCGCTTCTGAGATCACATTTCCAAATTCGTCCGTCCTATCTGGGTGACTGGTGACTACGTATATGGTTCCTTCTTTGTCCAAGTATGCTCCATTTTCAAACTTGACAGCTGGGCGCTCTAGTCCAATGGATTGATCAGGATTCTTAATCTGTACCACAGATCTTCCTAGGCCGTCCTCATAGATGCTGACACCTAATCGGTTGGTCCTAAGGTATTCCAACTGCGTTTTGTAAGGGCCTTCTACCCTGTGCAAGTATGGCACTCCTGAACTTCCTGTAGGTCTCTCCATGCCTTGAGACATCTCTGATTCACTGGTATCAGAGCTAGGGTAATGCGAGTGGTGACTCAACTGCTGGGCCCAAGACCTCGCAGTATGATTGACACTAGCCTCTGAAGACCTAAGGCTTTGTCTATCTCTTACTAGATGTCGTCCTGATCTAAGGTTCATATGCCTAACTGATTAACCCAATTTTTCCCAGGTACAACCACGTTTCTGAGTCCTTTGTATCAATTACTTAATCCCCTTTTTATGTTGATTATCGTGTTTATACTCTTGTCTGATATCACGTCGTTAGGAATACTTGAGTTTAATTTCGCACTTTAGTTTGGTCGTTTTCACGTTAGGTTCTTTTCCTTTAAGGTTGTCGTTCACACACACAGGTTATCTCTCGACTTGAACTTGATTTCTTAGATAGTCTTTGATTTATCTCGTGCCTATCTTGCCTGGAATTACTTCTAACACTACCCGCACTTAGCCTAAACTAAGAATTGACAGAGGGTGTTGGGGGTTTTCCAACCTTGAGTTCCTTTCCTTGTGTTGTTGCCCTGGTGTGCCCAAGACGCGCGTTCCCAAGCCTGCACTTACTCTTGCTTCGCGTACCCTTCGATGCTCTCAAAGGACCTGTAAAAGGCCCACCGTTAGCTCAAGACTTAAATTCAAAAGACAGAACCAATCATTTTCATTCATGTTTCACCAATTTGCACTATGATTTTTTGGACACAACTCTAGAGATCCCTGAATTTTGTTCCCCCTGGGTATGGTCAACTTCAAAATACCCTATCTAATATTCCTGATCTTAATTTAACCGTAACCAGTCGATGTTTTTGTTGTACTCCCCGCGAGCTTTCCAACAAAGCAAAAATCACGGCAAACGGATTTCGTATGAGAAAGTTATGCCAGTTCAGGGTTTTGGGGCTAAAACAGGATTAAACTAGGTTAACAGGCAAACAAGAATTCTCGGGTTACTTTGGTCATGCCCTCGTAATGCAATACTACACCCTAGTGTTTGTCCCACACTTGGCCAAAATTTAGACCATTATTTTGCCCTTAAAAATTTGACCTAATTTGCCCTTCTAACGTGTTCGCAAAGTCTGTCGGTCGCGATTGACAAGTCAGTCGCGATCGACGTGTCGATCGCGATTGACAGGTCCGTCGTGGCTGTCAGTCGCGATTGACTGGTCAGTCGCGATTGACACGTGGCCGAAAATTCAGTCAATCGTGGTCAAACAGTCGTTGACTCTGTCAATCGCGATTGATGCATCGATTGCGATTGATAGGTCGGTCGCGAGGGTCTGTCCGTCGTGGTCAAACAGTCGTTGACTGTGTCGGTCGCGATTGACAGAGCCGTCGTGGGCTGTCAGTCGCGATTGATGAGTCGATCGCGATTGATGGCTCAATCGCGATTGACACGTGTCACGCGTATGGTCTGTCGATCGTGGTCAATCGGTCGTTGACTGTGTCGGTCGCGATTGACAGAGCCGTCGTGGGCTGTCGATCGCGATTGATTGGTCGATCGCGATTGACAGGTCTGTCCGTCGTGGTTTTTCGATCGCGATTGACAGAAATCTGAGGAGTTTCAAAATTCTAAGCACATTTTTGGGAAGCTCTAGGCCTGTAGATCATGGTTTTGCACTTTGTTTGGCAATTTGAGCATTTTTCCTGTCGGTCGCGATTGATAGAGGTCGGCGACACACAGACAGTTACTTCGAATTCCGTACCTGCGCAGAGTGCTGGGGATGATGATGCGGCCTGTACCTGCAATAAAAAGCTCAAAAACATGCAAAAACAGCACACACAATTTCGCTCTCTCGCTCTCTCTCACAAGTGAAATGAGGGAAATGAGGTGGAGAAGGTGATATGATCAAAAAACTGAAATTTCCGCGATGATGGAAATGGAGGTGGGAGATGGTGATGATGATGATGGTGATGATGGTGGTAAGGTAAGAAAGAGAAAAATAGGAAAAGTAAAGAAATTACCTACAACGCCAACGTCTCCAATCTACGTCTTACCATCACACGCTCGTCCTCAAAGCTCGATCCCCGGCAACGGCGCCAAAATTTGGTGTAGCTCAGTGATGAGTAGCACCTCCTTTAATGTCAATCTAGGAAGACGTGAGGATGGTATGAAGACCTCGAGCAAGTGGAGGCACAAGTGCGTGAGTGAGAAGCACACAAACATGCACACACATACACACACACGCACACACACGGCAAGACAAAGAGTGAGAAGCAATGGAGTTCTTAGATTACTTTCAAAAAGCTCTTACAAGTTCGTTTCAATTACAATCTACCCGCAAAAATGAGCTCTCTAGCTCCTTTTATAGTTTTTGACTAGCTTTGGCCCTGTTCAGACCTAGTGTCCGGCCTAGTTAAAAATTAGGTTCCAGGGCTTATTAGAGGGCTCAAACGAGATCTAAAAAATATGAAAATTGGCAGGTAGATACTTCTAAAGCTCCTCAAGCTCAAGGACTCCTTGGCTTGCACAAAATGGAGCTACAAAAATACGAAATGATATTTACAATGGTTTTTAGTGATGAAAATCACTATTTGTGTAGGGATTTTCTTTGTTGATTTGTCATACACCTCTTTGAGCTCCCTACTTGCTCTTTCTTCTTGTGTGCTCAACTCCTTGATGTCTGAAAAATTAGATGGCCTACTTGCCAGATCTTCTTTGACTGCCATGTCTGCTTGTGCTGTCCCTTCGCTCTGACTCTCTTCGTCTTGTGGCTCCTTCGGTTCCCTGACTGCTGCCAATACATGCATACATACATACACATACACACATACATACATACATACACACACATGCATACATACATACAGACACACATACATACATACATACATACATACACACACACATACACATAGAGAGAGAGAGTCACACACACACATGCATACATACACACACGTGACATATACATACACACATATGCATGTTTTAGGGTTAGGGTTAGGGTTTTTGGCTTTTACATATATACACACATGCATACACACATATACACATATGAACACATAATACATATGCACATACACATATATATACATGTGCATACACAGATACACACACATACATTCATAGACACACACACACACACACATATATATATATATATATATATATATATATATATATATATATATATATATATATATATATATTTATATATATATGTATATATACACACACACATGCATACACACATACACATATGTGACATATACATACACACATGCATGTTTTAGGGTTAGGGTTTTTGGATTTTACATATATACACACATGCATGCACACATATACACATATAAACACATAATACATATACACATACACATATATATACCCATGCATACACACATACACACATATACATGTTTTAGGTCTAGGTCTTCAGAATTAGGGTTTTAAGATTTTTACATAGATACACATATGCATACAC
>CM035432.1:158044953-158117453 GCA_020310875.1 Ceratopteris richardii | reverse complement strand
CTAGGAGCATCATTTACGTGGCTATAAATGATTATCTTCTACCTCATATTAGAGGTTTAGAAAGTGCAACATATGTGTGGAATGCTTTGGAAGAACATTTCCAAAATACAACCAAGTGAAGGAAGTCCTCATTATGGGCTGAGTTCACAACCTTCAAGAAAAAGAGCTCAGAATCAATTTCTAATTATGTGGCAAGAATGAAGGATATTGCAGATAGCTTGGGAGTAGTAGATGAAGATATTGAAGAGGATAAGTTGATAAGACAAATACTTACAGGTCTGAGAGGAGATGAGAAATGTAAGCCTTTCATATTGTCCATAGAATTGTCGTTAGATCATTTTACTCTTGATCTTAATCAATTGCTAGGACACTTTCTAACTTTTGAGTAGGACATTAAGGGAGACAATGATAGGAGTGCAAGTCAAGCTATGTATTCCAAGGACAAGAAAAAGAATGGCAAAGGGAAGTAGTCAACTGATGATGAAGGATCTTCAAGCCAAGCTAATTTCACAAGGGGAAAGATGAATTCAAGAGGTAAAGGAACAGGAGGTAAGAATAAACATAATGTTAGAGCTTGTTGGATTTGTGGCAGAACAAATCATTTGGCAAATGATTGTTGGTATAACAATCAAAATGGTGGAATTCATAATCAGAGTTTCAATCAAAGAGGTAGAGGAGGCAGAAATCAAAGAGGTAACTTCAGAGGAAGAGGTGGTAGGACCTCATATGCTAGAGGAGGTGGAAGAAGTTTTCAATCTCAGTCATACAACAATAACTATTATAATTATGCATCAGATCAGAAGGATGACATGACTCTCATTTTGAATGCAACACATGAAGCAATAGGAGAAGATCAAAGGGTGTTCTATATTGACTTAGGATGTAGCAATCATCTGAGTGGCAATAGATCATTGATGATTGACATGGAAGCAAAGGTAAATGGACATAGAGTTCAAACACGAGATAACACCAAGCATAAAGTGGAAAGCATTGGATCAGTGAAGAGAAAGAGTGGAAGCACACTCTTAAGCAAGGTACTTTATGTTCCTACTATTCCTAAAAACTTGATAAGTGTAGGAGAAATTGTGGAGAAGGGATATGAAGTCAGATTCACAAATGACGGTGTTTACGTGCAAGATCCAAACCAGGGATATAGAAGCATCATTGCAGGTAAAAAGCAAGGAAGAATTTTTACTCTCAAGGTCCAAGGTAATGTGGGACATGCATTGATTACTTATGGAAGTCAAAAAATGTATGAGTTAGACCTATGGCATAAAAGGCTAGGTCATTTCAATGAGAGAGCTATAAAGGAAATGTCAAAGAATGATGTAGTGCTTGGATTGCCAAATGTTGAAGGTCAACACATGGTGTACAAGTGTGAAGCTTGTCAATTAGGTAAAGCTCACAAAAGTTCATACAATAAACCAGGATACAAGTACTCAAACATGCTTGAGTTGGTTTATACAGATGTGTGGGGTCCTTCAAGGGACTATAGCATATATGGATCCAGATATTATGTGTTGTTTGTTGATGATGCAACAAGATGGATTACACTTTATGTAATCAAGGACAAATCAAAAGTGTTCAAGACATTCAAGCATTATCATGCTTATGTAGGAAGGATTACAGGACAAAACCTCAAGAGGTTGAGATCAGATGGAGGGGGAGAATATTTTCTAAAGAAGTTGATGAATATTTGTGGAATGCAGGTATAACAAGAGAAGTAACTTGCAAATACTCCCCTCAACAAAATGGAGTTGCTGAAAGAAGAAATAGAACTCTTGTAGAGTTTGCAAGATCAATGATGAAAGAGAAGAATTGCCCAAACTACTTATGGGCAGAAGCTATCAACATTGCAACATAACTTGTGAATAGGTTACCATGCAAAGATTTGGATGGTAGAGCACCTTATGAAGCATGGTGGGGTAAGAAACCTACTCTTGATCATTGTAAGGTATTTGGATGTCTGGCATATGCTTATGTTCCTTCACAATTATGACATAAGCTAGAACCAAAGTAGAAAAGTATGTGTTTATCGGGTGTGATGATAGATAGATGGGTTATAGATTGTGGAGTCCATCTACAAAGCAATTTCTTGTCACAAAAGATGTTACATTCAATGAGCAAGGCACATGGTATATAGGGTTAACAAATGATTATGCAGATGTTGAAGAAATACAAAGGAAAGGGAAGACCAAAGTAAAGGTGTATGAAGAACATATTGATGATGTCGATTGTAAAAGTAAATTGCAGGATAATGA
Organism: Ceratopteris richardii; assembly: GCA_020310875.1. Taxonomy (NCBI): domain Eukaryota; kingdom Viridiplantae; phylum Streptophyta; class Polypodiopsida; order Polypodiales; family Pteridaceae; genus Ceratopteris; species Ceratopteris richardii. The sequence goes on along the minus strand of CM035432.1, from coordinate 158,115,192 downwards.
TGAAGATAGGCCAAGATTTGATCCAGAGTTAAATGTGGCTAAGACTTCAAGAAGTGCATAGGTCAGAAGATCAATGAGAGAAAGAAAAGAACCTATCAAATATAGCTATGATACTCTTAACAATAAAAGATTATGCTTATATTGTAAAGACAGAAGAAGATCCAACTACATATGAAGAAGCTAAAGGTAAGCAGAATTGGGAGAAGGCAATGCAAGAAGAGTATGATGCTCTACTTGAGAATGAGACCTCGGAACTCGTGCCAAGACCAAAGAACCAAAAGGTGATTGGATGTAAGTGGGTGTACAAAACAAAGAGGTTTGCAAATGGTTAGGTGTCTAGATACAAAGCTAGACTTGTGGTTAAAGATTATGCCCAAACTTATGGGGTAGATTATGATGAAACCTTTATTCTAGTTGCTATGATGTCTACAATTAGATCTCTAATTGCTATTGCTACTTGTAAAGGATGGAAGTTGTCACAATTAGATGTGAAGAATGCATTTCTGAATGGGTATATTGTAGATGAAGTATACATGGAACAACCATAGGGTTTCATGGATTCAATTGGATCAGATTATATGTGTAAGCTCAAGAGAGCTTTGTATGGTTTGAAGTAGGCCCCAAGGGCATGGAATTTCAGACTTGTTAAGTTCTTGAATGAATGTGGATATCAAGCCTCAAAGGCAGATCGTAGCTTGCTAGTGAAGGCAAGTGAAGATGGGTATATATACATGTGTATTTATGTTGATGATATTATTGTCACAGGTACAGATGCTCAAGGAATCAAGGAGCTTAAGAAACAAATAGAGAAGGAGTTTAAGATAAGTGATTTGGGAAACTTATTTTATTTCTTAAGAATGCAAATTGTCTATACTCAACATGGAGTATATGTTACACAAGAGAGATACTTGAAGAATCTCTTGGTCAAGTTCAATATGGAAGATTGCAAGCCTTCAACCACACCATTGGAGGTAAATCATAAATTGAGCAGATATGGAGGTGAAGAACTTAATGAAAGTAAGAAATATCAGAGTTTGGTAGGTAGTTTGATCTATGCTACCTTGACAAGACTGGACCTATCATATGTAGTGGGTGTTTTATCACAATTTATGTATTGTCCAAAGAAAACTCATTGGATTGCAGCTCAAAGGGTACTCACATATATCAAAGGAACTTTGAGTGAAGGTTTGTATTATGGTTTTACTTCTGACACAAGAATCAAAGTGTTTAGTGATGTAGATTGGGCAGGTAATTCAGATGATAGAAGGTCTACTCATGGTTATCTCTGTTATATTGGAGATAAATTAGTTTCTTGGTGCTCAAAGAAGCAAGACACAGTTTCTTTGTCATCCAGAGAAGCTGAGAATAAAGGAATGGTAGAGGTTGCAAAAGAAGTGATATGGTTGAAGACCTTATTGTAAAGTTTTGGAACTGATGAGAGTACTCCAATTATTTTTGGAGACAACATGAGTTCATTATATTTGGCAGCTAATCTTGTTTTTCATGCCAAGACTAAACATATAGAGATTCAGTATCATTTCTTGAGAGAAAAGGTACTTGATAAAGAGATTGAAGTATTGTATACTTCAACAAAAGAACAAGTTGCAGATATGTTGACAAAAAGTTTAGATGGACCTAAGCTAGAGAAGTTCAAAGAGATGGCAAGAATAAAGAAGAATGGAATAATCACAATTAGTGACTGAGGAGGAGCTTTTGGAACAAAGCAATCCCAAATTGATGATTATGAAGAACTTGAAGCAAGTCAAGAATCAGAATGAAGAAAAAAAAGTCATTTGAGGAAGTGAAGAGATCTCATAAATATAGCATGTATACATATGTACATTACAAATGGAAATTCATATACTATGAGTGTATGAATTTCCATTCATATACATGTGTACTTCAAAGATTGATTTCTCACAACACAAATCATGTTTTGCTAAAAGCATTTAGCAAAACATGATTTGTGCTGTGAGAAATCAATCTTTGAAGTTGACCATGTCAAAGTCGCTTGTTCAAGAAGACAGTTTCTAATATATCTTTGATCTTAAAGATCAAATTGAATTTTTAATGATTTCTTTGAAGGTCTAATTGTTTATGTGATTGTGAAAAGGTAGCATGGAGATATGTGTATCATTAGATTAAAGAAATTTGAAGACATGTGCAGGTAATGAAGTGAAATCCTAAAGCAAACTTCTTGAAGAAGAAGATTCTCACTCACAGAAGTGATAGTGTATGACTTGATAAATTAAGGTAACATTTGTGTAAAGTTTGGTCTATAACTATTATAGAGGTGCTCTTAAATCAGTATAGATCAAGCCTTTGGAGATTTATCAGTCTCCAACACTTATTGGGAAGAGTACTTACATACAGTAGAGTTTGCATATAATAGTGCCAAGCACTATTCCAGTGGGCATAGTTCATTTATGCATATGTACACATTTCACCCAAGAGCTCCTTATGTAATAGGACTAGAATAAGAAATTTCAAGATGCAGGACTTCTTGGAAGAGATGAATAATATGCTTAGCCTTGCTAAGGGCAGCATTAGGGGAGCTCAGTACTGGGTTGAAGCCTATGCTGACTCTCAAATCAGAGACATCAACTTTGAGGTAGGAGAACACTTCCATCTTAGACTTCCATCTAGGGCTGACACCATGAAGAGATGACCTTGTCCAAAACTATCTCCTAGGTATTGTGGACCTCTCCCAATACTTAAGAGAATAGGAAAGATGGATTACAAGGTCCAACTACCAAAGAATAGCCAAATGCATCCAACATTTGATGTTATTTATCTTAAGAGAAGGCTTGATGAATTTGACAATATCATTCTAGATAGTGAGGTAGTAGAGCCTGTTTCTCCTCAACCAATTCCACATGAGCTTGAGAGCATACTATGCACTCGAGAAAAATGGACTAGAAGTCACATATGTGAAGAGTGTCTAGTAAAGTGAAAACATATTTAAGAAGATAATGCTACATGGGAGCGAGTTTCCATGCTTTAGAGACGGTTTCCCAACTTTAGATTACCTTCCCAAGAGTCTTCTTAATGGGAAGGATACGGGGAAACAACATAAAGATATGACCATGTACTTCATATACATGGGGATGTAGTGGGAGTGCTATTACATTTATTCTTTCTTTTTGTAAGACCTTCCAAAACCTTTTTTGAGGAACAAAATGGGATTAAGGGGAAGGAAATGTTCTATGGGAGTCACCATAAGAGAGATGGTGTGAATCATCTCTTAGGTTCTTTTAGGAGGGCACATACATGAGTGCCATGTGGGCAAAAAGGAGAGGGGCAAGAGGGCAGCCCTATCTAATGGACCTACATAGTATAAGGGGATTAGACATTTGGCCATTCACATCAACTCTAGAATTAGCATTCCTAGAACAAATGCTAGTGTGCTTAATAAACCCTTTACCAACACCAACATCATGTAAAGACTGAATGATGAAATCCTAGTCAATCCTATCATAAGCTTTGTCAAAATCAACTTTGAAAAAAAAAGTATCAATGTTGTGCTCTTTAACAAAGTCAAGACCCTCCCATAGAGAGATAATGGCATCAAGAATGTACCTATCTTTGATGAACCCTTTTTGCTCAGGGAGAATAATCCTATCCATGATGGACTTGAGCCTTCTATGGAAGGAAGAAGCAGAAATTTTAATCAAAGAAGTCAGTCAAGAGATAGGTCTCTAGTTATTCAAGTCATCCCTAGATCCTTTTTTATGAATCAACTTAATCACTCTAGAATTGATAAAGGTAGTAAGAGTACCTCTCCTCATGGCTTCTTCCATAACAACCGAATAATGGGCATAAGAAGATCAGTAAGTTCTTTAAAGAATTCATTTGGTATACCATTAAAACCAGGAGTCTTATAGGGTTTCAATTCACTAATGGTTTCTCTAACCTCACTTGCAGAGAGGGGCAAGTTCAACATGGACGCCATGGCCTCAGGAATCATTTTTTTCCTTTTAAGGGAAATATAGGCTCTAGCGTTCTAGATTTCCTTCCCCCTCTTAGGAGGCCTCAATAAAACATTTGCAAAGAAGGAGAGAGCCTCATGTAAATTCTCCTTGATAGAAATAGCATAATCTCATGAACTCTTCTTTAACATGGGGACAAAGTCCCTAGCTTTCTTTTCCTTCATGAGGTCAAACATGTGCTTGTTAGGTTTATCAACCTTACAAGCCCAAAATTCTCTTGAGGAGGCAAGAGCATCACTAGCTAAGAGATAGTCTTAATATCTTTACCTATCCTGAAGATCAAGGATCTTCTGACTTTTGACTAGAGGGTCCAAGTCAGAGTATTCAATGAGATCTATCTCCTTAAGAATCATCATCCTTCTTTTACTCCTAATTTCATTAGCTTTAAGCTTATGTCTACTAAAAAGGTGTTGAACATCCTAAATAGACCTTTCCCAAGCAATAAAAGGGGCGATATTACTAAGAAAAAAATGAGTATTGAAGATATTTTTAGTTTGCTCTTTAATGGAAGGAAGCTTAAGTAAGGAAACATCCAAACTAGGCCAACTAGCCTTGTAATTGGGGGAATTTGTGAACAACTTAACTATAAGAGGAGAGTGATCAGACAACTATAGAGACAAATTCTTATTACAACTAAAGTGCCAAAGTTGTTGAAGCCTAAAGATGTTCGGATACCATTTGTGAAGTCTAAAAGACAAAGATCTATGGACATTTCTGTTATTCCAAGTATGACCATAGTAAATGGAAAAATCAATCAGGTTAAGCGAATTGATTATATTAAGCCAACAACTTTTTCTCTACCTTGAAGAATATTATCTTGATTACCTATTCTATCACTACAAGACAACACAATATTAAAATCACAAATCATAATGATATCACCACTAAGAACAGAGAGCTCATCCCAACATTTAGACCTATCAACACAATAATTTGTAGCATACATATTGATAACAATATAATTAAGAGGCGACATACACTTAATAGCAACCCATTGGTTTGTGTAACTGTAAAAAAAATATTCAACAAGATGAGCAAGGTTTGTATATACCGATGGAGGCGCCTATAATATCTAGTGAAATACCACTTATCTCTACTAGAAGCAACTTGTAAATTTGATTGAAGATCAAAACGTCCCACTTTAAGTTCCTGAAGACAAATGATATCAGGGGAAACGGAGATATCCCTCAACCAGTTATTAAAAATCTTTGCCCTCACAAGATTAGTTAAACCCTTCATGCTGAAGAAACTATTTTGATCAAATCCATCAAAAATAAAGTAGGAATTTATCTTCAAAGTAGACCTTATGATGCAACATTTCAAAGCAAAAACAACAAGAAAAGATCTAAATAGTATTCCTATCCAATTAGACATCATTTTTTATGATTCTTGGGTGGCTTAATGGATGAACCAGGTACCGTGATAGCATCTTTCCTTTTGCCCTTACCTTTGGTAGGTATCTAGGGCTTTGGGTCTAAACCTGATGCATATCCACATCTTCATACTTATTCTGATGGTGATGAAAAATGTTAATTTTGTTCATTATCATAGTGATTGATTTGTTTTGAGAAAGCCTCATCATCCTGATTATCAAACTCTGATTCTTCTTCCTTTGAAGAATGTTGGGAAGAGTTACCTAATCTATTAGGGGGAGTTTGTGTGGATTTATCAACATAAGCCCAATTCTCCTCCATTCCATTAGCATGTTGCCCAATGGTTTGTTGTGCTGGAGAGTTGCCCTTCTCAGAGGATGGCACTTCCTATTCTTCAACCATATGTCTAATCTTAATATTAGAAGCATCATCTAAAACAAGAAAGGGATTACTTACATTTTCTAACAATACATCAGTTTTATTATGCCAATTAAAGGGCTTTTTCTTATTTCTATTATTCACTCTCTTAAAATTGGTTCCATGATTACCATTAATATCCCTATTTTTTCCAGTCACATTTTCATTGTCAGGCCTTTTACTAGTGAAATCTAGATCCTCACTCTTATTAGTTAATAGAGGACAATCTTTAATTAAATGCACTTGTTGCAAACAATTAAAGCACGCATTAGGAAGGTTCTTATAAAAAACTTTTTTTTCATGAAACTTACGTCCATAAGAGTCCTTTATAATGAGAGATGTCTTAACTTCTTTAGCTATATCCACTTCAACTAAAATTTGGGTCGTGCGGCCCCATAGACTGGGCCAAACTCAAACCTATTTGCATGTGTTGTCCCATCTTCATGTTCAAGTTCTCTTGAACAATGTTAACATTATGTAATGCCTCTTGAGGTGCCATCCTTGCCCCTTTCAGGGAGGAGGAACAAATAGAGCTAACGAGCCAGAAGTAGAGAGGCGAGAGGACGTGCAACCACCTCCTGAGGGAGGCTCGAATCCCTCACTATTGAATAAAACAATAATTACTATGATTCCCCAATGTACTCAAATACGTGATAGCATAAAGGAGCACCTACATGTTCTTCTTATATGGTCGAGTGAAATTTGGATTACTAATCCTCTCGTTAATTGAATAGTAATGAATTTTGTTGATTAACAGATGGCTAAGAATGGCATGAAATTGCGGTCAAAGGCTCATCGATCGATGGAAGATGTGTCTCCATTCCAAAGATTTGTGCACTTTTGAAGGTGATTTTGCAGTGAGTGCAGAAGGAGTCCACTATAAATGTTTGTTTCATCTCTTTTCGCCTCCCACCTCCTTTCTCCCCATCGTCTATTTTGTTATGACCTCTTGCACTAGTTTGATCCCATGGTGTCTGCATCATCGGGCTATTTTGAGAACCCATGTGAGAATCATGTAGTTCTAGTCTTCTTGGCATCGGTTTTTTAGCCTGCCCTATAGTGAAATAGCTTATGGCTTTCCTCTTGAGGGCAAAGAACCGGTGAAGGAGATAGAAAGATCCACGAAACAAGAGAATTCTTTGAAGGATTTTCAATCATTCATGGGTTTCATTGCCTCATTCTAGAATGCCATGAACTTTGGACAGGTGGAGAGGACATGGGCCATCAATCCCACCAAGCACTGCAATGTGGTGGCTCACATGGATCCCACTTGCTTTTCTTCAATCATAAATATTATGCAGCCCCGGGTCTCGTGCAAAGATTATATAGTAGCTCTTGCCGCTAAAGACACTTGCTCCATTCAGATATGAAGAATGTTCTCCTTTGTGCAAGTCTTGAGCTTTGAAAGGGGTGTAGATTAATTCATTGTCAATCTGCTTGATCCAGAGACAAAATAGCTAGCTTCCTTTATCTACACCTTGAGAACTTTTAAATCACATACAAGATGTAATACCTCTTTACAAGGTTTAGTATTACTATTATTGTTTTATAGCTTTGAAAAACGAAATTTCTTGCCCACATTAAGTATAGAACATAGTCTGGTTGGGAAATTTGGTAGAAGTCATATTGGAGTGCCGTAATCCCTAGAAATATGTTCATATTATAAGCTAAAGCTAGCTAATAGAACAAGCTGGTGATAACTAAAAATTAATCAGCTTTTAAGAAGTAACTAGTTTTAGCTAATAAGTAACTAATAAGTAACTAAGTGATAGCTAATAATTAATAAGTAACTAGTATTAGCTAATAAATAACTAATAGATTGAAAATTAATCAATAGGATTAGCTATTACATGAGAATTTTAAGCTATTAATAGCTATTAAACAGTAATGTAAGCTAAAGCTAGTAAATAATAAGTAATAAATAACTAGTATTACCTAACAAGTAACTCACAAATTAGAAGCTAATAAATAGTATTAGCTATTACATAAGAATTTTAAGCCATTAATAGCTATCAATCAGTATTATAAGCTAAAGGTAGCTAATAGAAAAAGTTAGTGATAGTTGATAAGTAAGTAGCTTTTAAAAAGTAACTATTAAGTAACTAGGTGATAGCTAATAAGTAATAAGTAACTAGCTATAGCTAATAAGTAACTAGCTTTAGCTAATACGTAACTAAAAATTAACTAAGTGATAGCTTATAATAAGTAATAAATAACTAGTATTTGCTAATAAGTAACTCATAAATTAGAAGCTAATCAATAGTATTAGCTATAACATGAGAATTGTAAGCTATTAATAGCTATTAATTTGTATTATAAGCTAAATCCAGCTAATAGAACAAGTTAGTGATAGCTGATAAGTAACTGGCTTTTAAGAAGTAACTATTAAGTAACTAAGTGATAGATAATAGTTAATAAGTGACTAACTATAACTAATAAGTAACTAGCTTTAGCTAATAAGTAACTAATAATTAAGTAATTGATATCTAACAAGTAGTAAGTAATTATTAGCTAATAAGTAACTCACAGATTAGAAGCTAATCAATAGTGTTGTAACTAATAAGTAACTAAATGATAGCTAATAGGTAATAAGTAACTAGTATTTGCTAATAAGTAACTTACAAATTAGAAGCTAATCAGTAGTATTAGCTATTACATGAGAATTATAAGCTACTAAAAACTATTAATTAGTATTATAAGCTGAAGCTAGCTAATAGAACAAGTTAGTGATGGTTAATAAGTAACTAGCTTTTAAGAAGTAACTAATAAGTAACTAAGTGATGGCTAATAAGTAATAAGTAATTAGCTATAGCTCATATGTAACTAGCTTTTGCTAATAAGTAACTAAGCAATAGCTAATAAGTAATTAGTAACTAGTATTAGCTATTACATTAGAATTATTAGCTCTTAATAGCTTTTGATTAGTATTATGAGCTAGAGCTCGCTAAAAAATGTAAGCTAATCAATATTATTAGCTAATACTTAGAATCATAAGCTAAAGCTAGCTAATAGAACAAGTTAGTCATGGCTAATAAGTAACTAGATTTTAAGAAGTAACTAGCTTTAGCTAATAATTAACTAAGTGGTAGCTAATAAGCTATTAATACGTATTAATGAATATTATAAGCCAAATCAAGCAAACAGAGCAAGTTAGTGATAGCTAATAAGTAACTAGCTTTAGCTAATAAGTAACTTATAAGTAACTAAGTGATATCTAATAACTAATAAGTAACTAAGTGACAGCTAATAACTAATAAGTAACTAGTATTAGGTAATAACTAGCTTTTAAGAAGTAACCAGTAAGTAACTAAGTGATAGCTAATCAGTAATAGTTAACTAGTATTAGCTATTACATTAGAATTATAAGCTCTTCATAGCTTTTGATGAGTATTATAAGCTAAAGCTAGCTCATAATACAAACTAGTGATAGCTAATAAGTAACATAAGATAACGCTAGAGAACAAAACAAGTTAGTGCTAGCTAATAAATAATATAAGATAATGCTAGCTAATAAAACATGTTAGTGATAGTTAATAAGTAATATGAGCTAACGCTAGCTAATCAAACAACCAAAAACTAGCTAATAAGTAATATAACCTAACAATAGCTTATAAACACTAACATAAAGTCATAGTGCCTAAATAATGTATGGTAGCCATAGCTAGTAGCTATCTCTAGCTGATAGATCAACACTATAAGCTTTAAAAAAGTAACTATCTTTTAAGAAGTAATATATGAGCTAAGAGATTAGAAGCTAACATACTAGCAGCTCATACATAATATAAGCTAATAAAACATCAGAGATTTGGCCCGCAATCCATCTTTCTGGTTCACATTTTGTATTTAGTAGTGAGCTTTGCAATATTCCTTTTATAACCATTGTTTTCTCCTGTTCATTTAACTACACCAATGTAGCATGAAGAGGATCTAAGGTGGGGAGACATAGCTTAGTTTCTATCGTCTCCTCGAACTTTTGATGCTTCAACCTTACCGATTCTCTTTACTTTCTTTCTCCTTCAGACCAACACCTTCTAATGACTTACTGTTCATCAAATACCATGTTGTCATTATTTGCAACCATCTAGCGAGCTAGTAAAATACAATTGTAGAGCAAAATAAGAATAAGAACAAGCGAAATACCAATGGGCTGATCCTCGGCCTCTATCGCAACAAGCTGAATATCAACAAGAGAAGTCTTAGTTGACAACGTGCAACAGAAGAGAGAAATGAGACAATAATCAAGATGAATACCAGCGAGTTGATCCTTTGTCGACCTTTGTGCCAACAAGTTGAATAGGAAATAGGAACAAGAGAAGAGATAGCTTACAACGTGCAAGAGAAGAGGAAATCGAGATTCGCAACAAGCTGAATGCCAACAAGTTGGCTGGTGCAAAAGGAAGCTTTTGGCCTCTATCACAAAGGATGTTTTTGGGTAATAGGTAACTACGTGATAGCTAATAAGTAACTAACTTTTAAGAAGTAACTAGTAAGTAACTAGGTGATAGCTAATAAGTAATAAATTACTAGTTATAGCTAAGAAGTAACTAGATTTAGCTAATAAGTAACTAAGTCATAGTTAATAAGTAATAAGTAACTAGTATTAGCTATTACATTAGAATTATAAGCTCTTCATAGCTTTTGATCAATATTATAAGCTAAAGCTCGCTAATAAAACAAGTAAGTGATAGCTAATAAGTAGTATAAAATAATGCTAGCTAGCAAGACAAGTTAGCGCTAGCTAATAAGTAATATAACCTAATTCTAGCAAATAAAACATCTTAGTGATAGTTAATAAGTAATATAAGCTAATAGTATCTTATAAACACTAATATAAAGTCATAGTTGCTAAATAATGTATGGTAGCCATAGTTACTAGCTATCTCTAGATGATAGAACAACACCATTAGCTTTTAAAAAGTAGCTAGCTGATAAGAAGTAATATATGAGCTAACAAATTAGAGGCTAATATGTATTGGAAGCTAACAAATTAGAAGCTAATACATAATATAAGCTATCTCCTAACTAATAGATTAGAATTATTAGCTATTTGTAGCTAATAAACCATTATATAGCTATTCGATAAACAATAATAAACTCGATGTTTAATAATATAACTTAGTAATATGCATTGGTAGCTAATATAAATATTAACTAGTAATATAAGTATTACCTATTGGTAACTAACATAAGTATATAAGCAATAATATGAGCTCGTAGTAGCTAATAATCCATAATATAAAATAACTAATGGTATAAGGTAGTGATATCTCTAGCTACTAGTAGATTAGAAATCCCTACTAGTTAAAGGGGAAATATAAATTATTAATAGATAATGATATAAGGTAGTGATATCTAAGAAGTAACATAAGCTATCACTAGTTAATAATCAATAATTACTTGTTTACTTGTGATACATCAAACAAATGGACAATATGTTCCTTATAATTATTTGGCCCAGGTCTCTTCGTGCATATATCCTTCTTCTTCTATGAAACCCTACTCTCATTCATCCAAAAATGTGAAAAATTATTCCTTAACCTCTTTACAAATTAATGTAACGAGTCTCGGTCTCATAGTCATCTTCAAGAAACTGTTGTCATTCTCCGTGTTGTCTAATCAACCTATTGTGTCATATTTGACTTTTCTCCTAACACCCAACAACTTTGATCGCATAGAAATGCTCAAATGATCTCCGCCAAAAACAGAATCACTCTTGAGTAGCATCATCAAAATTGATCTTTTCAATATGAGGTCATCAAAGATTTGGCCATCATATCGTCTTTCTAGTTCACATTCTCTATTGAACAGTGAGCTTTACAATATTCCTTTTAAAACCATTGTTTTCTCCTATTCATTTAAGTACATTGTTAGTGCCCAAATATGAGATAGTATCTTCCTTGTAATATTGTGAGTAACTCTATGCTACATCAATGTAGCATGAAGACAATCAATGTGGTGAGACTTAGCTTAGTTTCTCTCATCTCCTGCAAATTTTGATGCTTCAACCTTACTGATTCTCTATATTTTATGTTTCCTTCAGCGCAATACTTTCTAATGACTTGGTGTTCAACACATACCATGTTGTCATTATTTGCAACCATCTAGCTAGCTGGAAAAATGCAATAGAAGAGAGAAATGAGAATAAGACCAACCTAAATACCAATGGGCTGATCGTCCCTCGGCCTCTATTGCAACAAGCTGAATATCAACCAGAGAAGTGTTAGCTGACAACTTGCAACAGAAGAGGGAAATGAGAGTAGCAATCAAGCTGAATACCAATGAGTTGATCCTCTATCGGCCTCTCTGCCAACAAGTTGAATAGGAAATAGGAACAAGAGAAGAGATAGCTTACAATTTGCAAGAGAAGAGAAAATCAATATTTGCAACAAGCAGAATCCCAACAAGCTGGCTCCTTTGTCAGCCTTTGTCATGCAAAAGGAAGCTATTGGCCTCTATCATGAAGGATGTTTTTGGTTTTTGATGTGTAGAAGGAGAGCAAAGCGATTGAATAGGAATTCGTTATTGTCATCAAAACTCACACAATACAAAACCATCATTAACTTGACCTGCACCCCATTATTTGTGATTCCCAGGAGTCGTAGTAGGCTTTAGTAACTTCATATGCATTCCATTTTTTGCAATTCCCACGAGACATAGTGGGTTTGTACTAAGAAAGTAATTCCCATTAAAACATAATCAAAATGAATATTTGTGCATTTAACAATGAACTTCTTAAAATGACTAATGGAAGGTAGCTAATAGGAAGCTAACTAATGTTTTCAAAGAAATAACTTTTTCTAACCATTCCCCTACTTTCACGCTTTTGTTAGGCATCCATGAAGCCAAAAGATAGGTATTACCAAAAACTATGGCATTCAACATGGTCCTTGTAAGAGATGTGGTGGGCAAGAACATTCGTAGCATTGCTTTTCAAACTTCAAAGTTTCCAAGTCCTTGTCGAAGGTGATCCAATCTTAGTGCAGTAACCTTAATCCATGATTGTGGTCTAGGAATGTAGTCCTTCTCAGAGAATGTGACAGATTGGACTCTGCTTTGGCATTTGTGGATAAGTGAAGCTCTCTAGTTTGTGTGCAAGCATAGAAATCAATCTCTTTATGATAAACATCATCAACATTTCTTCTATGAGTTATTCAAGTCATCCTTAGATCCTTTTTTATAAATCAACTTAATCACTATAGCATTGCTAAACATGGAAAGAGTACCTCTCCTCATGGATTCTTGCCACAACAATAGAATAATGGGCATAAGAATATCAATAAGTTCCTGAAAAAATTCGTTTGGTATACCATCAAAACCAAGAGTTTTACAAGATTTCAATTTACTAATGGTTTGTCTAACCTCACCAATAGAGAGGGGTAGTTCCAGGATGGAGGCCACGGCATGAGGAATCATTTTTTCCTTTTAAGGGAAATATAGGTTTTGACTCTCTGGATGTCCTCCACCCTTGGTAATGAAGTAGAAAACCTCATGTAAATTCTCCTTGATAGAAATAGCATAATCTCATGAACTATTCTTTAACATGGGGACAAAGTTCGTAGCTTTCTTTTTCTTCATGGGGTCAAACATGTGCTTATTAGGTTTATCGACCTTACCAACCTGAAATTCCCTTGAAGAGGCAAGACCATCAGTAGCTAAGAGATAGTCATCATATCTTAACCTACCTTGAAGATCACGGATCTTCTGACTTTTGACTAGAGGGTCAAGTCAGAGTAATTCTATCTCCTTAAGAATCAGCATCCTTCTTTTACTCCTAATTTCCTTAGCTTTGAGCTTATATTTGCTAAAAGGGTTTTGAACATTCTTAATAGACCTTTCCCAAGCAACAAAAGCGTGGATGTTACTGAGCAAAAAATGAGTATTGAAGATAGTTTTAGTTTTCTATTTATTGCTAGGAAGCTTAAGTAAGGATACATCCAAACGAGCTTAAGTAAGGATACATCCTTTTGCTCTTACCTTTGCTAGGTATCCGGGGCTTTGGGTCTGAAACCTGATGCATATCCATATCTTCATGCTTATTATGATGCTAATGCAAAACTTTAATGTTGTTCATTATCATAGTGACTAAGTTGTTTTGAGAAAACCTCATCATCCTATTTTTAAGTAACTAGCTATGGCTAATAAGTAACTAGCTTTAGTTAATACTTAACTAATAAGTAACTAAGTGATAGCTAATAAGTAATAAATAACTAGTATTAGCTAATACGTAACTCACAAATTAGAAGCTAATCAATAGTATTAGATATTATGTGAGAATTGTTAACTATTAATAGCTATTAATCATTATTATAAGCTAAAGCCGGCTAATAGAACAAGTTAGTGATAGCTGATAAGTAACTCGCTTTTAAGAAGTAACTATTAAATAACTAAGTGATAGATAATAAGTAATAACTAACTAACTATAACTAATAACTAAATAGCTTTAGCTAATAAGTAACTAATGGATATCTAATAAGTAATAAGTAATTAGTATTAGCTAATAAGTAACTCACAAATTAGAAGCTAATCAGTAGTATTAGTCATTGCATGAGAATTGTAAGCTATTAATAGCTATTGATTAATATTATAAGCTAAAGCTAGCTAATAGAAAAAGTTCGTGATGGGTAATAAGTAACTAGCTTTTAAGAAGTAACTAATAAGTAACTAAGTGATAGATAATGATTAATGATGTTAGTTGTCTTAAGAGAAGGCTGGATGAATCTGACCACATCATTCTAGATAGTGAGGCAGTAGAGCATGTTTCTCCTCAATGAAATCCACATGAGCCTGAGAGCATACTATGCACTCGAGGAAAATGGACCAAAAGTCACATATATGAAGAGTGTCTAGTAAAGTGGAAACATATTTAAGAAGATAATGCTACATGGGAGCGAGTTTCCATGCTTTAGAGACGGTTTCCCAACTTTATATTACCTTCCCAAGAGTCTTCTTAAGGGGAAGGATAGGGGGAAACAACACAGAGATATGACCATGTACTTCATATACATGGGGAGGTAGTGGGAGTGTTATTACACTTATTCTCTCTTTTTGTAAGACCTTCCAAAACCTCTTTTGAGGAAAAAAAATGGGATTAAGGGGAAGGAAATGTTATATGGGAGTCACCATAAGAAAGGTGGTGTGAATTATCTCTTATGTTCTTTTAGGAGGGCACATACATGAGTGCCATGTGGCACCCATGTGTGATGCTACCTTTGAGGGACTTCATGTAAGAGAAGTTTGAGAGAATCCTAACGGATTTATAGTACATGGCTAGGAGGAAGAAGGACATGAAGATTCTCTATATTTGAGCTTTGGATAGCTAGCTGACAAGCCTTCATCATCATTCTTGTCCATCACAAACTCAAAAATGGAGAGCTTTCATCAAGGAACTATGTATCAAAATCACTCAATTCGGCATAGAAGCTTGAATTTTATTCAAGGCTCGAGCTTTTTGGGGATAACTTTTACATATATTGTTCCCTTTGTAGGAAGCAATCCCATAAAATTGTCCTTCTACATGCCTTGGGGGAATGCTACTAGAATTGGTGAATTCTTGGGAAGTACTAGTACTTTGTCTTCCTTGATGGTTGAAGTCCTTCCTCATGCATAGCAGATGATGGCAACCATGACTTCCATGAATTTGATGACTAGATATGCTACGGTTGCTTCCTTGGTCACAACCTTGGATGTAAGCCTTGGAGGAAGAAACTTACAAGCCACAAACTATCGGGAATAAGAGGTGCTCGCTCTACCTGCACAACAATAATTTTGTTTTTTTGTGAACTATTCTCATACTAGTGGTGTTGAAATTGCAACGTAACACAATATAACCTGCAATTGAGAGAGAGAGAGAGAGAGAGAGAGAGAGAGAGAGAGAGAGAGAGAGAGAGAGAGAGAGAGAGAGAGAGAGAGAGAGAGAGAGAGAGAACAAAATAGAAAAAAACAGAGAAAGAGAGAGAGATATAGAAATTCAAAGAGAAAGAGGTAGAAAGAAGGGGAGAGAGAGAATAAGAGAAAGACTACAAGAGAGAGAGAGAGAGAGATCAAAAGAGAAGAAAAAATAGAAAGAGAGATATATATATATAGAAATTCAAAGCGAAAGAGGTAGAAAGAAGGGAAGAGAGAGATAGAATAAGAGAGAGATTCGGAAAGAGATTGTTGGAACTTGTAAGCGCAACACAGATCTAATGTTGGAGAGATCTTTGATCAGATGTGCATTAAATGATGATCGAAGAGTGTTCCAACGTTTTTTTATCAAACACCACTGTTGCACATGAAATCATGCAACGTGTCCTGTAAGTGTTCCTCGACTACATCACATAAGGGATGCAAGTGAGGAGCACATATGAGATGAAAGTGAGCATCACATATGCAATGATATCTTATAAGTCATATAAATGATGCTCCATTAGTGATGCTTTCATGAATTTCACTACGAGCATTGCAAATAATTTCAAGATTAACGTCATTTAGATGACGGTGTGTGCTCGACATGCGGTCCAACGATATGCATGATCATGTAGCGATGAAGACCTATTGCATTGACCATCGCTATGCCCCCATATTGCTTGTAGTGCACAATGAATTCCCTTTTAAGAGATCTTTATCATTATGCTCTTAGAGTAGAAATGAGAGGTTTGGATGATGTGCACAGAACTCTGCATGGACCAGCTGAGTACCTTGAAAATAACACACTACAAAGAGGCCACAAATAGAGATTTCCTAGGTTTTACAAATGTGATCAAAATTACTATGTGTGGCTGACTAAGCCACTATATGTCTTATTGAATAGCATATACAAAAGTGTTCCACAACCATTTGGCCTTTCACATTGAAACTTACGGTAAAAATAACAACATCAAAGAAAGGAAAAGACATCCTTACAACATGATGGAGTGTCTTGTAAGTGTTGCTCGACTACATCACATAAGGGATGCAAGTGAGCATCACATATGAGACGCAAGTGAGCCTCACATATGCAATGGTCTCTTATAAGTCGTATAAGCGATGCTCAATTAGTTATGCTTTCGTGAATTTTGCTACAAGCATTGCAAACAATTTCAAGATTAACGTCGTTTAAATGACGGTGTGTGATCAACACACAGTCAAACGATTTCCATGATCATGTAGCAATGAAAACCTATCGCATTGACCATCGCTATGCCCCTATATTGCTTGTACTGGACAATGAATTCCCTTTTAAGACAACTTTATCATTATGCTCTTAGAGTAGAAATGAGAGGTTTGGATGATGTGCACAGAACTCTCCACGGACCAGCTGAGTACCTTGAAAATAACACACTACAAAGAGGCCACAAATAGAAATTTCCTATGTTTTACAAATGTGATCAAAATTACTATGTGTGGCTAACTAAGCCACTATATGTCTTATTGAATAACATATACAAAAGTGTTTGACAGCCATTTGGCCTTTCACATTGAAACTTACGGTAACCATAACAACATCAAAGAAAGAAAAAGACCTCCTTACAACATGATGGAGTTCCTCTTGACAACCAATAGTGATATTGGGTAGCTCATTGATGTTCCGTTCCTCCATCTCACCATCTTGGAAATCAAGATCTTTCTAGGAATGAAAGTCATATTTGAAGAACTTGTGCCTTTTTATAGACGCGTTATGATGAGACCAATGCGCTATTCAACGTAACCAAATGGAGTGTAAAATAAGGGAAGCATTATGTCTCAAGTATGGGGAGCTTTGAAGAAGTTTTTTGCATCCATACTAGAAATCAAAGGACCCCCAAGAGGACAAAGTGTTGAGGGGAACAAAGAATATTTTAGATATCACACTCACCCCAAGGCTCGTAAAATTAGTTAATTTTCAATTTGACATGACAAACCCAATAAATCATGAGAGTATATGGATCCTAGAATCGAGTTAGTAGAAAGAATGTTTCACATTCTTACGAGAAAGCACACTAAGCCCTCCTTAAGACTTTGGGAGGCAATATGTTTTGCAAGGAACTTTGCAAGCTTATTTAGAGTATTCGCTAGAGAAATGACTTGAAAGAAAATGTTTTTGGTTAGGCATCCATGAAGGTAGATAATACCAAAAACTATGGCATTCAACATCGTACTTGTAAAAGATGTGCTAGGCAAGAAGATTCGTAGCATCTCTTTTCAAACTGCAAAGTTTCCAAGTCCTTGTCGAAGGTGATCCACTCTTAGTCCAATAACCTTCATCCATGATTCCGTTTAGGAATCTAATCCTTCTTGGAGAATGTGACATATTAGACTCTCTACTTTGGCATTTGTGGATAAGTGAAGCTCTCTAGTGTGTGTGGAAGCATAGAAATCAAGCTCTTTATGGTAAACATCATCAACATTTCTTCTACAAGTTTGAGATTGCTCTCATAGACACTCGCATCATGAGAAGTCTCACCGTGCTCATGTTAATCATTTTGACCTAATTAAATATCTTCCTAAAATACTATTCAACTACGTGAGAGATTACATATGTAGTTTATTTTGCTGAGATTCTCCTTTATCTACGTGGATTGAGAGCCATGTAAGATTTTCTTTTAAATTCAATAGCTCTAGAATGAGGAGAAAAAAACAATGAATCAAGACTCATCTAGGATTTCTATAATTCAATATCTCTAGAATGAGGAATGAAAACAATGAGACCTAAAGGCATGCATTGGCTTACAACATAAAAGCCCGAATCCCTTACTCTTGAATAAAAAAATAATTACTATGATTTCCCATACTCAAGTATTTAATATTTAAAAATAATTACTATGATTTCCCATACTCTTATATGGTCGAGTGAAATTGCGGTAATTGAGTAGTAAACAATTTTGTTTATCATCTTATGGCCGAGAATGGGCATGAAATTACGATTGAAGGCTGATTGATAGACGGCAGATGTGTCTCCATTCTGAAGATTTGCGCACTTTCAAAGGTGATTTTGGTGTGAGTGTAGTAGCAATCCACTAAAAATGTTTGTTTCATTTGTTTTTTTCCCGCCACCTTTTTTTTTCACAAAAGAGGAAATATTAAATTAAGAAAAAGAAAAAATTAGGAAATATTAAATTAGGAAATATTAAAGGGATAGAGATTCAACATGGAGTCTAAGAAGAGAATTAGACTTAGCCTCTTATCAGAATACAAGGATAGAAGTTTGACCTTTCATTTTTTGTAACAAAATTCCGTAAAGATATCATGGGGAGAAGTGGAATCCAATTGAGCATCATTAAGAGTAGACCTACAAGACTTGAGAATGCATCTTATTCTACAATAGCAATAATAGAAATAATATTTAGGAAACTTGGAGAAAATTTTATGATTTTTTTTCTAGATGCACCATAAAATGTGCACCCTTAGGAGCCGCCAAAGATCAAAATCCAACCTATCACTTTCTCTGAGTAGGATTTCCCTAAAGTTAAGTTGGATGCCCAAGGTTAGTACACAAAAAGGTTGAGGCTCTTCCAATATCTGTGAGCATTGGGGCAACGATTGAAAATGTGGGGGATGTATTCAACCAGGCCATAGAAAGAACAAATTCCATAGATGTTTTGAAATCCTTGGCTTTGCTATCAGTCCACATACCTTTGTGAACAATCACTTTTAGAAGATATGATTGCTTAGCAAAGGGGGGGGGGAGCCCACAACTGTTTGAACCTAAATTTCCATTGATGAGCATTTCATTGGATTTGCCATTCATTATTGAACTTGGTCTGAATAGTATAAATTGGAGTGAAAGTCTTTTTAAATCTTTTGTGCATGTTGTCAGCAACATGATGGATCTTTCTAAGTTTTGTGTTGAAGATAGGTAGAGGTCTTGTCCAACAACCAGTCCTTCTTCTTTATCAGCATCTGTTTACAAGCCAAGGACAAAGAATCAATACTCAAGATATCATTATTATTGAAAATCATATTGTTTCTATAGAGAGAAAGCCAATTAGAATAACCAATTCTCCTGCACTTGTTATTCTTAATAGACTGAGGGAGAGAGGTAGAAGAATCAAACCATCCAATCCACATAGAGTCGCATAGAATGAAAGAAAGGTTGTTAGCAAAATAAATAGTTAAAACATATCCACTTTTGATCCTCATCGAAGCATTCCAAAAAGAACAAACAAGGTGGTTGCCTTTAGGAATAAAAATCTAAGGAGACATGAAGTAATAAAGTAAGTTTATGATCTAGGTGTCCAGTTGGTTTAGACGGATCTAAAATCAGGCACCGTTTGGTCATCCATGTGTATGACCAAAGAGCTCGAGTTTAGACTGACTAGGAGGTATTCTGTTCTTGTGAACAAGTGATCCACTTAGCTTAGTGGTTAAGTCTCAAGGATGTGAAGGAGGAGGTCTTGGGTTCAATCCCCATGGGGGACATGGGGAGAGTGTTTTCCCCAAAGATCTCTGGATCCTTCTAGAAGCATCCACTTGAGTTAACTCAAGTTAATTGGGACACTTGGTGCACATGTAGTTACATGGCCGACACATGGATGGTTAGTATCCACGTGCTTAAGAAGGCACAACACCTTGGACCTAAATTTCCATTGATGAGCATTTCATTGGACTTGCCATTCATTATTGAACTTGGTCTGAATAGTATAAATTGGAGTGAAAGTCTTTTTAAATCTTTTGTACATGTTGTCAGCAACATGATGGATCTTTGTAAGTTTGTGTTGAAGATAGGTAGAGGTCTTGTCCAACAACGAGTCCTTCTTCTTTATCAGCATCTGTTTACAAGACAAGGACAAAGAATCAATACTCAAGATATCATAATTATTAAAAATCCTATTGTTTCTATAGAGAGAAGGCCAATTAGAGTAACCAATTCTCCTGCGCTTGTTATTCTTAATAGACTGAGGGAGAGACGTAGAAGAATCAAACCATCCAATCCACATAGAGTCGTGTAGAATGAAAGAAAGGTTGTTAGCAAAATAAATAGTTAAAACATATCCACTTTTGATCCTCCTCGAAACGTTCCAGAAAGAACAAACAAGGTGGTTGCCTTTAGGAATAAAAATGTAAGGAGACATGACATCCCATAAACTATGATTTTTCCACCTATTAAATTCTTTGATATGAAAGTTGTGAATATTTCTCTTGATTTAACAAGCCTAGTAGTCATGATCTTGACTAGCCCTCATAATCCACTAAGCAGCCATCTAGGCAGCCATTCTAGTACGGCAAAGGAGACCAAGAAGCCCCTCCTCTTTCGTCATGCAAAAAGTGCTCCAAGCAACCTTAGGAATCTTATTGGCTAGCTGAGTGCCGCCCCAAAGGAATGTTCTAGCTTGAGAGAAATCCTTCTTATTGGGCTACAAACAAGAAAAAAGATAAGTTAGAGAAGCCAAAATGTAATGCTTCCAAACAAAAACCCTTTGAGACAAAGTATGGTAGAGGCCCATCCAATGAAAGACTTTCGTCCTAAATTTTTCCATGATCCAAGACCATCTCTAATCCAAAGTGATGTCAAAGCCCATAGGGATATAAAGTTATCTGAAAACAACACCTTTCTTTATAATTTCACAATTGTTAGCTTTAACAAAATCAGGAATGAAATTGTTAATAAAAAAAATAGTCTTTTTATGACTGACAATGGAGCCAGTAGTAGTATAAAATAGCTCAGGGCAACTAAGAAAGCTCCAAGCACAAAAATTATCATCCTTCATAATCATATTAGTTTCATCAACAAAAATTTGAAGACCAAGTTGAGAAGGGGAATTAGGGACCTCTGAGCCTTTGATGGTACCCTGCTCCATACATTCTCTAACCAGCCAACCAAGTGAATCACTAGTACTTGAAAAAAGGAGAGGGGCAAGAGGGAAGCCCTATCTAATGGACCTACATATTATAAAGGGATTAGACATTTGGCCATTCATAGCAACTCTAGACTTAGCATTCCTAGACCAAATGCTAGTGTACTTAATAAACCCTTTACCAACACCAACATCATGTAAAGACTAAAAGATGAAATCCTAGTCAATCCTATCATAAGCTTTGTCAAAATCAACTTTGAAAAAAAAAGTATCAATGTTGTGCTCTTTAGCAAATTCAAGACCCTCCCATAGAGAGATAATGGCATCAAGAATGTACCTATCTTTGATGAACCCTTTTTGCTCAAGGAGAATAATCCTATCCATGATGGATTTGAGCCTTCTATCGAAGGAAGAAGCAAAAATTTTATACAAAGAAGTCAGGAAAGAGATAGGTCTCTAGTTATTCAAGTCATCCCTTAATGGATGAACCAGGTACCATGATAGCATCTTTCCTTTTGCCCTTACCTTTGGTAGGTATCTAGGGCTTTGGGTCTAAACCTGATGCATATCCACATCTTCATACTTATTCTGATGTTGATGAAAAATGTTAATTTTGTTCATTATCATAGTGATTGAGTTGTTTTGAGAAAGCCTCATCATCCTGATTATCAAACTCTAATTCTTCTTCCTTTGAAGAATATTGAGAAGAGTTACCTGATCTCTTAGGGGGAGTTTATGTGGATTTATCAACATAAGCCCAATCCTCCTACTTTCCATTAACATGTTGCCCAGTGATTTGTTGTGTTGGAGAGTTGCCCTTCTCAGAGGATTGCACTTCCTATTCTTCAACCATATCTCTAATATCAACATTAGAAGCATCATCTAAAACAAGAAAGGGATTACTTACATTTTCTAACAATACATCACTTTTATTATGCGAATTAAAGGGCTTTTTCTTATTTCTATTTTTCACTCTCTTAAAATTGGTTCCATGATTACCATTAATATCCCTATTTTTTCCAATCACATTTTCATTGTTAGGCCTTTTATTAGTGAAATCTAGATTCGCACTCTTATTAGTTAATAGAGGACATTCTTGAATTAAATGTACTTGTTTCAAACAATTAAAGCACGCATTAGGAAGGTTCTTATAAAAAACTTTTTGTTCATGGAGCTTACGTCCATAAGATCCCTTTATAATGAGAGATATCTTAACTTCTTAAGCTATATCCACTTCAACTAAAATTTGGGGATCCCATTTAGGGTTAAAACCATTTCTAAGTTTTTGACCTGGGATCCTTTCCAAAATCTTACTAAGCTATTCTATCCAAGGGTAAAACTCAATGGTGAGGTGAGGGAACTCAATCCAAATAGGAACCTTAGTGGGCTTGGGTCCCTTAGGGTTAAAAATAGGTTGCCACTTAAAAAAGGAAAGGGGGATATTCCTTATTAGCTAGTGTCCCTCAGATAAAACTTGAATGGCACTATTCACATCATAAGAAAACCAAGAAAAAATATTAGGAAGGTATTGGACATGATTAACATGGAGACCTCTCCTCACCCAATTTTGTTTAATCCAAGTTCTTAAAATTTCCTAGGCTGGACTAGGACTATGGCAGAGGTCAAACGAGGTTTGTGCAAGCATCTAGTGGAACATGTATAGTAGGCATGAATGCATCCTCCAAACATTGCCCTGAGGTCATACCATCATGTTGCCCCATAGTCTGGGCTAAACTCAAACCTATTTGCATGTGCTGTCCCATCTTCATCTTCAAGTTCTCGTGAACAATGTTAACATTATGTAATGCCTTTTGAAGTGCCATCCCTGTCCCTTTCGCGGAGGAGAAACAAATAGAGCTAACCGAGCAGAAGCAGAGAGGTGAGAGAACCTGCAAGCACCTCAAGGGAGGCTCAAATCCCTCACTATTGAATAACACAATAATTACTGTGATTCCCCAATATACTCAAATACGTGATAGCATAAAACCTACATGTTTTTCTTATATGGTCGAGTGAAATTTGGATTACTAATCCTCTTGTTAATTGAATAGTAATGAATTTTGTTAATTACCTTATGGCTAAGAATGGCATGAAATTGAGGTCAAAGGCTCATCGATCGTTTCATCTGTTTTCGCCTCCCACCTGCTTTCTCCCCATTATCTATTGTGTTATGCCCCCTTGCACTAGTTTGCTCCCATGGTGTCTACATCATCGGGCTATTTCGAGAACCCATGTGAGCAATGTGTATTTCTAGTCATCTTGGCATCGGTTTTTATAGCCTGCTCTACAGTCAAATAGCTTATGGCTTTCCTCTTGAGGGCAAAGAACAGGTGAAGGAGATAGACAGATCCACGAAACTAGAGAATTGCTTGAAGGATTTTGAATCATTCATTGGTTTCATTGCCTCATTCTAGAATGCCATGAACTTTGGACAGTTGGGGAGGACATGGGCCATCAGTCCCACCAAGTGCTGCAATGTGGTGGCTCACATGGACCCTACCTGCTTTTCTTCAATCATAAAGATTATGAAGCCTCAAGCCTAGTGCAAAGATTATATAGTAGCTCTTGCTGCTAAAGACACTTGCTCCATCCAAATATGAAGAATGTTCTCTTTTGTGCAAGTGTGAAGCTTTGAAAGGGGTGTAGATTAATTCATTGTCAATCTGCTTGATGCAAAGACGAAATAGCTAGCTTCGTTTATGTACACCTTGAGAACTTTTAAATCACATACAGGATGTAATACCTCTTTACAAGGTTTACTATTACTACTATTGTTTTATTGCTTTGAAAAACAGAATTTCTTGCCCACATTAAGTATAGAACACAGGCTCGTTGGGAAATTTGGTTGAAGTCATATTGGAGTGCCATAATGCCTGGAAATATGAAGTTCATATTATAAGATAAAGCTAGCTAATAGAACAAGGTGGTGATAGCTAAAAACTAACAAGCTTTTAAGAAGTAACTAGTTTTAGCTAATAAGTAACTAAGTGATAGCTAATAATTAATAAGTAACTAGTATTAGCTAATAAATAACTAATAGATTGAAAGTTAATCAATAGGATTAGCTATTACATGAGAATTTTAATCTATTAATAGGTATTAAACAGTAATATAAGCTAAAGCTAGTAAATAGAACAAGTTGGTGATCGCTAATAAGTAACTAGCTTTGAAGAACTAACTAGCTTTAGCTAATACATAACTAATAAGTAACTAAGTGATAGCTAATAAATAATAAATAACTAGTATTAGCTAATACCTAACTCACAAATTAGAAGCTAATGAATAGTATTAGCTATTACGTAAGAATTTTAAGCTATTGATAGCTATTAATCGGTATTATGAGCTAAAGCCAGCTAATAGAAAAAGTTAGTGATAGTTGATAAGTAGCTAGCTTTTAAAAAGTAACTATTAAGTAACTAAGTGATAGCTAATAAGTAATAAGTAACTAGCTATAGCTAATAAGTAACTAGCTTTAGCTAATATGTAACTAAGTGATAGCCTATAATAGGTAATAAATAACTAGTATTCGCTACTAAGTAACTCACAAATTAGAAGCTAATCAATAGTATTAGCTATTACATGAGAATTGTAACCTATTAATAGCTATTAATCAGTATTATAAGCTAAAGCCAGCTAATAGAACAAGTTAGTGATAGTTGATAAGTAACTAGCTTTTAAGAAGTAACTATTAAGTAACTAAGTGAAAGATAATAAGTAATAAGTGACTAACTATTACTAATAAGTAACTAGCTTTAGCTAATAAGTAACTAATAAGTAAGTAATTGATATCTAACTAGTAATAAGTAACTATTAGCTAATTAGAAACTCACAGATTAGAAGCTAATGAGTAGTATTAGCTATTACATGAGAATTGTAAGCTATTAATAGCTATTGATTAATATTATAAGCTAAAGCTAGCTAATAGAAAAAGTTGGTGATAGATAATAAGTAACTAGCTTTTAAGAAGTAACTAATAAGTAACTAAAAGATAGCTAATAATTAATAAATAACTAGTTATAGCTAATAAGTAACTAGCTTTCGCTAATAAGTAACTAATAAGTAACTAATAAGTAACTAAATGATAGCTAATAGGTAATAATTAACTAGTATTTGCTAATAAGTAACTTAAAAATTAGAAGCTAATCAGTAGTACTAGCCATTACATGAGAATTGTAAGCTATTAGTAACTATTAATCAATATTATAAGCTAAAGCTAGCTAATAACAAGTTAGTGATGGCTAATAAGTAACTAGGTTTTAAGAAGTAACTAATAAGTAACTAAGTGATGGCTAGTAAGTAATAAGTAATTAGCTTTAACTAATATGCAACTAGCTTTAGCTAATAAGTAACTAATAAGTAACTAAGT
This sequence comes from Ceratopteris richardii, assembly GCA_020310875.1. Lineage (NCBI taxonomy): Eukaryota > Viridiplantae > Streptophyta > Polypodiopsida > Polypodiales > Pteridaceae > Ceratopteris > Ceratopteris richardii. The sequence goes on along the minus strand of CM035432.1, from coordinate 158,089,316 downwards.
GATAGCTAATAAGTAATCAGTAACTAGTATTAGCTATTATATTAGACTTATTAGCTCTTAATAGCTTTTTATTAGTATTATGAGCTAGAGCTAGCTAAAAAATGTAAGCTAATCAATATTATTAGCTAATACTTAGAATCATAAGCTAAAGCTAGCTAATAGAACAAGTTAGTCATGGCTAATAAGTAACTAGATTTTAAGAAGTAACTAGCTTTAGCTAATAAGTAACTAAGTGATAGCTAGTAAGCTATTAATACATATTAATCAGTAGTATAAGTCAAAACTAGCTAATAGAACAAGTTAGTGATAGCTAATAAGTAACTAGCTTTAGCTAATAAGTAACTTATAAGTAACTAAGTGATAGATAATAACTAATAAGTAACTAGTATTTGCTAATAAGTAGCTCACAGATTAGAAGCTAATCAATAGTATCACCTATTACATGAGAATTGTAAGCTATTAATAGCTATTAATCAGTATTATAAGCTAAAGTTAGCTAATAAAACAAGTTAGTGATAGCTAATAAGTAACTAGCTTTTAAGAAGTAATCAATAAGTAACTAAATGATAGCTAATAAGTAATAAGTAACTAGCATTAGCTAATAAGTAACTACGTGATATCAAATAAGTAATAAGTAACTAGTATTAGCTATTACATTAGAATTATAAGCTCTTCATAGCTTTTGATGAGTATTATAAGCTAAAGCTAGCTCATAATACAAACCGGCGATAGCTAATAAGTAATATAAGATAACACTAGAGAACAAAACAATTTAGTGCTAGCTAAAAAATAATAAAGCTAATGCTAGCTAATACAACATGTTAGTGATATTCAATAAGTAATATGAGCTAATGCTAGCTAATCAAACAACCAAACACTAGCTAATAATTAAAATAACCTAACAATAGCTTATAAACACTAATATAAAGTCATAGTTGCTAAATAATGTATGGTAGCCATAGCTAGTAGTTATCTCTAGCTGATAGATCAAGACTATAAGCTTTTAAAAAGTAACTATCTTTTAAGAAGTAATATATGAGCTAATAGATTAGAAGCTAACATGTATTAGAAGCTAACATACTAGCAGCTTAGACATAATATAAGCTAATAAAACATCAAAGATTTGGCCCTAGTCAATCCATCTTTCTGGTTCACATTCTGTAGTTAGCAATGAGCTTTGCAATATTCCTTTTATAACCATTGTTTTCTCCTGTTCATTAAACTGCACCAATGTAGCATGAAGAGGATCTAATGTGGTGAGACTTAGCTTTGTTTCTCTCGTCTCCTCCAACTTCTGATGCTTCAACCTTACCGATTCTCTATACTTTCTTTTGCCTTCAGGCCAATACCTTCTAATGACTTATTGCTCATCAGATACCATGTTGTCATTATTTGCAACCATCTAGCTACCTAGTAAAATGCAATAGTAGAGAGAAATAAGAATAAGAACAAGCTAAATACCAATGGGCTGATCCTGCCTCGGCCTCTATTGCAACAAGCTGCATATCAACAAGAGAAGTGTTAGTTGACAACGTGCAACAGGAGAGAGAAATGAGAATAGCAATCAAGATGAATACCAACGAGTAGATCCTTTGTCGGCCTTTGTGCCAACAAGTTGAGTTTGAAATAGGAACAAGAGAAGAGATAGCTTACAACGTGCAAGAGAAGAGAAAATGGAGATTCGCAACAAGCTGAATCCCAACAAGTTGGCTCCTCTGTCAGTCTATTTTGTGCAAAAGGAAGTTGTTGGCCTCTATCACAAAGGATGTTTTTGGGTAATAAGTAACTACGTTATAGCTTATAAGTAACTAACTTTTAAGAAGTAACTAGTAAGTAACTAAGTGATAGCTAATAAGTAAATAATGACTAGCTATAGCTAATAAGTAACTAGACTTAGCTGATAAGTAACTAAGTCATAGTTACTAAGTAATAAGTAACTTGTATTAGCTATTACATTAGAAAATAGGCTCTTCATAGCTTTTGATCAATAAAGCTAGCTTGTATAAGAAGTTAGTGATAGCTAATAAGTAATATAAGATAATCCTAGCTAGCAAAACAAGTTAGTGCTAGCTAATAAGAAATATAACCTAATGCTAGCAAATAAAACATTTTAGTGATAGTTAATAAGCAATATAAGCTAATAGTAGCTTATAAACACTAATATAAAGTCATAGTTGCTAAATAATGTTTGGTAGCCATAGTTAGTAGCTATCTCTAGCTGATAGAACAACACGATTAGCTTTTAAAAACTAGCTAGCTTTTAAGAAGTAATATATGAGCTAACAAATTAGAGGCTAATATGTATTAGAAGCTAATACATAATATAAGCTATCTCCTAACTAATAGATTAGAATTATTAGCTATTAGAAGCTAATGAACCATAATTTAGTTCTTCAATAAACAATAATAAACTCGATGTTTAATAAGATAACTTAGTAATAGGCATTGGTAGCTAATATAAATATTAATTAATAATATAAGTATTATCTATTGGTAACCAATATAAATATATAATCAATAATATGAGCTGATAGTAGCTAATAATCTATAATATAAAATAGCTAATGGTATAAGGTAGTGATATCTCTAGCTACTGGTAGGTAAGAAATCCCCATAGTTAAAGGGGAAATATAAACTATAAGTGGCTAATGATATAAGGTAGTGATAGCTAAGAAGTAACATAAGCTATCACTAGTTCATAATCAATAATTACTTGTTTACTTGTGATACATCAAGCAAGTGGACAATATGTTCCTCATAATTATTTGGCCCAAGTCTCTTCGTGCATGTGTCCTTCTTGTCTACGAAATCCTACTCTCATTCATCCAAAAATGTGAAAAATTATTCCATAACCTCTTTACAAATTCGTTTAACCGGTCTCGGTCTCATAGTCATCTTCAAGAAATTGTTGTCTTTATCCGTGTTGTATAATCAACCTATTGTGTCATATTTGACTTTTATCCTAACACCTAACAACTTCGATAGCATAGAAATGCTCAAATGATCTCCAACAAAAACAAAATCACTCTTGAGTAGCATCGTCAAAATTGATCTTTTCAATATGAGTTCATCAAAGATTTGGCCATCAATCCATCCTTCTAGTTCACATTCTGTATTGAATAGTGAGCTTTGCAATATTCCTTTTAAAACCATTGTTTTCTTCTATTCATTTAAGTACATTGTTAGTGCCCAAATATGAGATAGTATCTTCCTTGTAATAGTGTGAGTAACTCTTTGCTATATGAATGTAGCATGAAGACGGTCAATGTGGTGAGACTTAGCTTAGTTTCTCTCATCTCCTCCAACTTTTGATGCTCTATATTTTCTTTTGCCTTCAGAACAATACCTTCTAATGACTTGTTGTTCATCACATACTATGTTGTCATTATTTGCAACCATCTAGCTAGCTGCAAAAATACAATAGAAGAGAGAAATGAGAATAAGAACAAGCTAAATACCAATGGGATGGTCGTCCCTCGACCTCTATTGCAACATGTTGAATATCAACAAGAGAAGTGTTAGTTGACAACTTGCAATAGAAGAGGGAAATGAGAATAGCAATCAAGCTGAATACCAACGAGGTGATCCTCTGTCGGGCTCTTTGCCAACAAGTTGAATAGGAAATCGCAACAAGAGAAGATATGGCTTACAATTTGCAAGGGAAGAGAAAATTGAGATTTGCAGCAAGTAGAATCCCAACAGGTTGGCTCCTTTGTCAGCCTTTGTCATGCAAAAGGAAGCTATTGTGTAGAAGGAGAGCAAAGCGATTGACTATGAATTCGTTATTGTCATGAAAACTCACACAATACAAAACCATCATTAACTTGACCTACACCCCATTATTTGTGATTCCTAGTAGGCTTCAGTAACTTGATATGCACCCCATTTTTTGCAATTCCCACGAGACATAGTGGGTTTGTACTAAGAAAGTAATTCACATTAAACCATAACCAAAATGAATATTTGTGCATTTAACAATGAGCTTCTTAAAATGACTAATGGAAGGTAGCTAATAGGAAGCTAATTAATGTTTTCCAAGAAATAACTTGTTCTAACCATTCCCATGCTTTCACGCTTTTGTTAGGCATCCATTAAGCGAGAAGATAGATACTACCAAAAACTTGTAAGAGATGTCGTGGGCAAGAAGCATTGCTTTTCAACGTCAAAGTTTCCAAGTCCTTGTCGAAGGTGATCCACTCAATGTGGAGTAACCTTCATCCATGATTGTGGTCTAGGAATGTAGTACTTCTCAGAGAATGCGACAGATTGGACTCTCTCCTTTGGCATTTGTGGATAAGTGAAGCTCTCTAGTTTGTGTGGAAGCATAGAAATCAATCTCTTTATGATAAACATCATCAACATTTCTTCTATGAGTTATTCAAGTCATCCTTAGATCCTTTTTTATCAATCAACTTAATCATTATAGCATTGCTAAAGGTAGAAAGAGTACCTCTCCTCATGGATTCTTGCCACAACAACAAAATAATGGGCACAAGAATATCAATAAGTTCATGAAAAAATTCATTTGGTATACCATCAAAACCAAGAGTTTGACAGGGTTTCAGTTTACTAATGGTTTCTCTAACCTCACCGGTAGAGAGGGGCAGGTCGAGGATGGAGGCCACAACATTAGGGATTCATTTTTTTCCTTTGAAGGGAAATTTAGGTTTTCACTCTATGGATGTCCTCCCCCTCTTGGGAGGCCTCAAGAAAACATGGATAAAGAAGTAGACAACCCCATGTAAATTCTCCTTGATAGAAATAGCATAATCTCATGAACTCTTCTTTAACATGGGGACAAAGTCCCTAGCTTTCTTTTTCTTCATGGGGCAAACATGTGCTTATTAGGTTTATCGACCTAACCAGCCCAAGATTCCATTGAGGAGGCAAGACCATCACTAACTAAGGGATAGTCATCATATCTTAACCTATTCTGAAGATCACGGAGCTTCTCACTTTTGACTAGAGGGTCCAAGTCAGAGTAATCAACAAGATCTATCTCCTTAAGAATCATCATCCTTCTTTTACTCCTAATTTCCTTAGCTTTGAGCTTATATTTTCTAAAAGGGTTTTGAACATCCTTAATAGACCTTCCCAAGCAATAAAAGCGGGGATGCTACTGAGCAAAAAATGAGTAGTGAAGATATTTTTAGTTTTCTCTTTATTGCAAGGTAGCTTAAGTAAGGATACATCCAAACGAGGCCAACCAACCTTGTAATTGGGGGAATTTGTGAACAACTTAACAATAAGAGGAGAGTGATGAAACATCTACAAAGACAAATCCTTATCACAACTAAGGTGCCAAAGTTTTTCAAACCTAGAGATGTTCATATACCATCTGCCAAGTCTAGCAGACAAAGAACTGTGGACATTTCTGTTATTCCAAGTATGACTAGAGTGAAGGGAATAGTCAATTAGGTTGAGGGCATTAATCATATTAAGCGAGCAAGGTTTTTCTCTACCTTGAAGAATATTATCCTGATTACCTGTTCTATCATTAACACACAACACCATATTAAAATCACCAATCATAATGAGATCACCAGTAAGAATAGAGAGCTCATCCCAACATTTAGACATGTCAACACAATTATTGGCAGCATAGATACTGACAACAATATAGCATAGATACTGACAACAATATAATTTAGAGGGGCCATACAGTTAAAAGCAACCCATTCATTGGTGTCACTATAAAAACAATCTTTAACAAGATGAGCAAGGTCTAAAAATATACCAATGGAGGCACCTCTTTAACCATTATAATGTCTAGTGAAATACCACTTATGTCTGGTGGAAGCAACTGTTAATTTTATTGAAGATCAAAACCGCCCACTTTAAGTTCTTGAAATCAAATGATATAAGCGAGATATGCCTCAACCACTTATTAAAATCCTTTCCCCTTATAGGATCTATTAAACCCTTAGTGTTGAGAGAAACTATTTTAATCAAATCCATCAGTAATAAAGCGAGAATTTATCTTCAAAGGAGAGCTTATGACACAACATTTCAACGCAAAAACAACAAGAAAAGATCTAAATAATATTCCTATCCAATTGGACATCCTTTTTTATGATTCTTGGGTGGCTTAATGGATGTGCTAAATACCTTGACAACATCTTTCCTTTTGCTCTTACCTTTGCTAGGTATTTTGGGGCGTTGGGTCCAAAACCTGATGCATATCCAAATCTTCACACTTATTATGATGCTAATGCAAAACTTTAATGTTGTTCATTATCATAGTGACTAAGTTGTTTTGATAAAACCTCATCATCGTGTTTTTAAGTAACTAGCTATAGCTAATAAGTAACTAGCTATAGCTAATAAGTAACTAGCTATAGCTAATAAGTAACTAGCTATAGCTAATAAGTAACTAGCTTTAGCTAATACTTAACTAATAAGTAACTAAGTGATAGTTAATAAGTAGTAAATAACTAGTATTAGCTAATATGTAACTCACAAATTAGAAGCTAATCAATAGTATTAGCTATTACACGAGAATTGTAAGCTATAAATAGCTATTAATCAATATTATAAGCTAAATCCGGCCAATAGAACAAGTTAGTGATAACTGATAAGTAACTCACTTTTAAGAAGTAATTATTAAGTAAATAAGCGATAGATAATAAGTAATAAGTAACTAACTATAACTAATGAGTAACTTGCTTTAGCTAATAAGTAACTAATAAGTAACTAATTGATATCTAATAATAGTGAGTAATTACTATTAGCTAATAAGTAACTCATAGATTAGAAGCTAATCAGTAGTATTAGTTATTACATGAGAATTGTAAGCTATTTTAGATATTGATTAATATTATAAGCTAAAGCTATCTAATAGAAAAAACTAGTGATAGCCAATAAGTAACTAGCTTTTAAGAAGTTACTAATAAGTAACTAAGTGATAGTTAATGATTAATGATGTTAGTTGTCTTAAGAGAAGCTTTGATGAATCTGACAAGATCATTCTAGATAGTGAGGCACTAGAGCCTGTTTGTCCTCAACCCATTCCACATGAGCTTGAGAGCATACTAGGAAATCGAGAAAAATGGTCCAGATGTCACATATATGAAGAGTGTGTAGTAAAGTGGAAACATATTTAAGAAGATAATGCTACATGGGAGCGAGTTTCCATGCTTTAGAGACGGTTTCCCAACTTTAGATTACCTTCCCAAGAGTCTTCTTAAGGGGAAGGATACATGGAAACAACACAAAGATATGACCATGTACTTCATATACATGGGGATGTAGTGGGAGTGCTATTAAATTAATTCTCTCTTTTTGTAAGACCTTCCAAAATCTTTTTTGCGGAAAAAATGGGATTAAGGGGAAGGAAATGTTTTATGGGAGTCACCATAAGAGAGATGGTGAATCATCTCTTATGTTCTTTTAGGAGGGCACATACATGAGTGCCATGTGGCACCCATGTGTGATGCTACCTGTGAGGGACTTCATGTAAGGGAAGTTTGAGAGAATCCTAATGGATTTATAGTAGATGGCTAGGAGGAACAAGGATATGAAGATTCTCTATGTTTGAGTTCGGATAGCTAGCTAACGAGCCTTCATCATCGTTCTTGTCTATCGCAAACTCGAAACATGGACCCTCCTACTTTTCTTTCAATCATAAAGATTATGCAGCCCTCCGCCTAGTGCAAAGATTATATAGTAGCTCTTGCTGCTAAAGACACTTGCTCCATCCAAATATGAAGAATGTTCTCTTTTGTGCAAGTGCGAAGCTTTGAAAGGGGCATAGATTAATTCATTGTCAATCCACTTGATCCAGAGACGAAATAGCTAGCTTTGTTTATCTACACCTTGAGAGCTTTTAAATCACATACAGGATGTAATACCTCTTTACAAGGTTTACTATTACCACTATTGTTTTATTGCTTTGAAAAATGGAATTTCTTGCCCAAATTAAGTATAGAACACAGTCTGGTTGGGAAATTTGGTAGAAATCGTATTGGGGTGCTGTAATGCCTGGAAATATGAAGTTCATATTATAAGCTAAAGCTAGCTAGTAGAACAAGCTGGTGATAGCTTAAAACTAACCAGCTTTTAAGAAGTAACTAGTTTTAGCTAATAAGTAACTAATAAGTAACTAAGTGATAGCTAATAATTAATAAGTAACTAGTATTAGCTAATAAATAAATAATAGATTGAAATTTAATCAGTAGGATTAGCTATTACATGAGAATTTTAAGTTATTGATAGGTATTAAATAGTAATATAAGCTAAAGCTAGTAAATAGAACAAGTTGGTGATCACTAATAAGCAACTAGCTCTAAAGATCTAACTAGCTTTAGCTAATACATAACTAATTAGTAAGTAAGTGATAGCTAATAAGTAATAAACCACTAGTATTAGCTAATACCTAACTCACAAATTAGAAGCTAATGAATAGTATTAGCTATTACATAAGAATTTTAAGCTATTAATAGCTATTAATCAGTATTATAAGCTAAAGCCAGTGAATAGAAAAAGTTAGTGATAGTTGATAAGTAACTAGCTTTTAAGAAGTAACTATTAAGTAACTAAGTGATAGCTAATGAGTATTAAGTAACTAGCTATAGCTAATAAGTAACTAGCTTTAGCTAATACGTAACTAATAAGTAACTAAGTGATAACTTATAATAAGTAATAAATAACTAGTATTCGCTAATAAGTAACTCAGAAATTAGAAGCTAATCAATAGTATTAGCTATTACATGAGAATTGTAAGCTATTAATAGCTATTAATTAGTATTATAAGCTAAAGCGAGCTAATAGAACAAGCTAGTGATAGCTGATAAGTAACTAGCTTTTAAGAAGTAACTATTAAGTAACTAAGTGATAGATAATAAGTAATAAGTGATTAACTATAACTAATAAGTAACTAGCTTTAGCTAATAAGTAAGTAATAACTAAGTAATTAATATCTAACTTCTAATAGAAAAAGTTAGTGATAGCTAATAAGTAACTAGCTTTTAAGAAGTAACTAATAAGTAACTAAAAGATAGCTAATAATTAATAAATAACTAGCTATAGCTAATAAGTAACTAGCTTTAGCTAATAAAAAACTTATAAGTAACTAAATGATAGCTAATAGGTAATAAGTAACCAGTATTTGCTAATAAGTAACTTACAAATTAGAAGCTAATCAGTAGTATTAGCTATTACATGAGAATTGTAAGCTATTAATAACTATTAATCAGTATTATAAGCTAAAGCTAGCTAATAGAACAAGTTAATGATGGCTAATAAGTAACTAGCTTTTAAGAAGTAACTAATAAGTAACTAAGTGATGGCTAATAAGTAATAAGTAATTAGCTATAGCTAATATGCAACTAGCTTTAGCTACTAAGTAATGAATAAGTAACTAAGTGATAGCTAATAAGCAATTAGTAACTAGTATTAGCTATTATATTAGAAATATTAGCTCTTAATAGCTTTTGATAAGAGCTAGCTAAAAATGTAAGCTAATCAATATTATTAGCTAATACTTAGAATCATAAGCTAAGCTAGCTAATAGAACAAGTTAGTCATGGCTAATAAGTAACTAGATTTTAAGAAGTAACTAGCTTTAGCTAATAAGTAACTAAGTGATAGCTAGTAAGCTATCTATACATATTAATCAGTACTAAAAGTCATAACTAGCTAATAGAACAAGTAAGTGATAGCTAATAGAACAAGTTAGTGATAGCTAATGACTAATAACTAACTAGTATTAGCTAATAAGTAGCTCAGAGATTAGAAGCTAATCAATAGTATCAGCTTTTACATGAGAATTGTAAGCTATTAATAGCTATTAATCAGTATTATAAGCTAAAGCTAGCTAATAGAACAAGTAAGTGATAGCTAATAAGTAACTAGCTTTTAAGAAGTAACCAGTAAGTAACTAAGTGATAGCTAATAAGTAATAAGTAACTAGCATTATCTAATAAGTAACTACGTGATAGCTAATAAGTAATAAGTAAATAGTATTAGCTATTACATCAGAATTATAAGCTCTTCATAAATTTTGATAAGTATTATATGCTAAAGCTAGCCGATAATACAAACTAGTGATAGCTAATAAGTAATATAAGATAACACTAGAGAACAAAACAAGTTAGTGCTAGCTAATAAATAATATAAGCTAATGCTAGCTAAAAAAACATGTACGTGATAGTCAATAATATGAGCTAACGCTAGCTAATCAAACAACCAAACACTAGCTAATAATTAATATAACCTAACAATAGCTTATAAACACTAATATAAAGCCATAGTTGTTAAATAATGTATGGTAGCAATAGCTAGTAGCTATCTCTAGCTGATAGATCAACACTATAAGCTTTTAAAAAGTAACTATCTTTTAAGAAGTATAATATGAGCTAACAGATGAGAAGCTAACATGTATTAGAAGCTAACATACTAGCAGCTCATACATAATATAAGATAATAAAATATCAGAGATTTGGCCCTCAATCCATCTTTCTCGTTCACATTCTATATTTAGCAATGAGCTTTGCAATATTCCTTTTATAACCATTGCTTTCTCCTGTTCATTTAACTACACCAATGTAGCATGAAGAGGATCTAATGTGGCAAGACTTAGCTTAGTTTCTCTCATCTCCTCCAACTTTTGGTGCTTCAACCTTACCGATTCTCTATACTTTCTTTTGCCTTTAGACCAATACCTTCTAATGACTTAGTGTTCATCAGATATCATGTTGTCATTATTTGCAACCATCTAGCTACCTAGTAAAATGCAATAGTAGAGAGAAATAAGAATAAGAACAAGCTAAATACCAATGGGTTGATCCTCCCTCGGCCTCTATCGCAACAAGCTGTATATCAACAAGAGAAGTGTTAGTTCACAACGTGCAACAGAAGAGGGAAATGAGAATAGCAATCAAGATGAATACCAACCAGTTGATCCTTTGTCGGCCTTTGTGCCAAGAAGTTGAATAGGAAATAGGAACAAGAGAAGAGATAGCTTACAACGTGCAAGAGAAGAGGAAATCGAGATTCGCAACAAGTTGAATCCTAAAAAGTTGGCTCCTCTCTCAGTCTATTTCATGCAAAAGGAAGCTTTTGGCCTCTATCACGAAGGATGTTTTTGTAACTACGTGATAGCTAATAAGTAACTAACTTTTAAGAAGTAACCAGTAAGTAACTAAGTGATAGCTAATAAGTAATAAATGACTAGCTATAGCTAATAAGTAACTAGATTTAGCTAATAAGTAAATAAGTCAAAGTTAATAAGTAATAAGTAACTAGTATTAGCTATTAGATTAGAATTATAAACTCTTCATAGCTTTTGATCAATATTATAAGCTAAAGCTAGCTAATAAAACAAGTTAGTGATAGCTAATAAGTAATATAATGCTGGCTAACAAAACAAGTTAGTTCTAGCTAATAAATAATATAACATAATGCTATCAAATAGAACATCTTAGTGATAGTTAATAAGTAATATAAGCTAATAGTAGCTTATAAACACTAATATAAAGTCATAGTTGCTAAATAATGTATTGTAGCCATAGTTAGTAGCTATTTCTAGCTGATAGAAGAATACTATTAGATTTTAAAAAGTAGTTAGCTTTTAAGAAGTAATATATGAGCGAACAAATTAGAGGCTAATATGTATTAGAAGCTAATACACAATATAAGATATATCCTAACTAATAGATTAGAATTATTAGCTATTAGTAGCTAATAAACCATAATATAGATATTCAATAAACAATAATAAACTCGATCTTTAATAATATAACTTAGTAATAGGCATTGGTAGCTAATATAAATATTAATTAGTAATATAAGTACTAGCTATTGGTAACTAATATAAGTATATTATCAATACTATGAGCTGGTAGTAGCTAATAATCCATAATATAAAATAGCTAATGGTATAAGGTAGTGATATCTCTAGCTACTAGTAGATTAGAAATCCCTACTAGTTAAAGGGGAAATATAAACTATTAATAGCTAATGATATAAAGTGGTGATAGCTAAGAAGTAACATAAGCTATCACTTGTTAATAATCAATAATTACTTGTTTACTTGTGATACATCAAGCAAATGCACAATATGTTCCTCATGATTATTTGGCCTGAGCCTCTCCGTGCATATATCCTTCTTGTCTACGAAATCCTACTCTCACTCATCCAAAAATGTGAAAAATTATTCCTTAACCTCTTTACAAATTAGTGTAACCGGTCTTGGTCTCATAGTCATCTTCAAGAAACTTTTGTCATCATCCGTGTTGTATAATCAACCTATTGTGTCATATTTGACTTTTCTCCTAACACCCAACAACTTTGATAGCATAGAAATGCTTAAACGATCTCCACCAAAAACGGAATCAATCTTGAGCAGCATCATCAAAATTGATCTTTTCAATATGAGGTCATCAAAGATTTGGCCATCAATCCATGTTTCTAGTTCACATTCTGTTCTGAACAGTGAGCTTTGCAATATTCCTTTTAAAACCATTGTTTTCTTGTATTCATTTAAGTACATTGTTTGTGCCCAAATATGAGATAGTATCTTCCTTGTAATACTATGAGTAAATCTATGCTAAATCAATGTAGCATGAAGAAGATCAATGTGGTGAGACTTAGCTTAGTTTCTCTCATCTCCTCCAACTTTTGATGCTTCAACCTTACCGATTCTCTATATTTTCTTTTGCCTTCAAAGCAATACCTTTTAATGACTCGCTGTTCATCACATACCATGTTGTCATTATTTGCAAACATCTAGCTAGCTGGAAAAATGCAATAGAAGAGAGAAATGAGAATAAGAACAAGCTAGACCCATTTTTTGCAATTCCCACAAGACATAGTGTGTTTGTACTAAGAAAGTAATTCACATTAAAACATAACCAAAATGAATATTTGTGCATTTAACAATGAGCTTCTTAAAATGACTAATGGAAGGTAGCTAATAGGAAGCTAATTAATGTTTTCCAAGAAATGACTTGTTCTAACCATTCCCATGGTTTCACGCTTTTGTTAGGCATCCATGAAGCCAGAAGATAGATAATACCAAAAACTACGGCATTCAACATGGTACTTGTAAGAGATGTGGTGGGCAAGAAGATTCGTAGCATTGCTTTTCAAACTTCAAAGTTTCCAAGTCCTTGTCAAAGGCAAACCACTTTTAGTGCAGTGACCTTCATCTATGATTGTGTTCTAGGAGTGTAGTTCTTCTCAGAGAATGTGACAAATTGGACTCTCTGCTTTGGCATTTGTGGATAAGTGAAGCTCTCTAGTTTGTGTGGAAGCATAGAGATCAATCTCTTTATGATAAACATCATCAACATTTATTCTATGAGTTATTCAAGTCATCCTTAGATTCTTTTTTATGAATCAACTTAATCATTATATCATTGCTAAAGGTAGAAAGAGTACCTCTCCTCATGGATTCTTGCCACAACAATAAAATAACGGGCACAAGGATATCAATAAGTTCATGAAAAAATTCATTTGGTATACCATCAAAACCAAGAGCTTTACAGGGTTTCAGTTTACTAATGGTTTCTCTATTCTCATCGGTAGAGAGGGGCAAGTCCAGTTTGGAGGACAGAATATGAGGAATCATTTTTTTCCTTCTAAGGGAAATAAAGGTTTTCACTATGTGGATGTCCTCCCCCTCTTGGGAGGCCTCGAGAAAACATCCGTAAAGAAGTAGACAACCTCATGTAAATTCTCCTTGATAGAAATAGCATAATCTCATGAACTCTTCTTTAACATGGGAACACAGTCCCTAGCTTTCTTTTTCTTCATGGGGTCAAACATGTGTTTATTAGGTTTATCGACCTTAGCAACCCGAAATTCCGTTGAGGAGGTAAGACCATCACTAGCTAAGAGATAGTCATCATAACTTAACCTATCCTAAAGATCACGGATCTTCTCACTTTTGACTAGAGGGTCCAAGTCATAATAATCAACAAGATCTCTCTCCTTAAGAATCATCATCCTTCCTTTACTCCTAATTTCCTTAGCTTTGAGCTTATATTTACTAAAAGGGTTGTGAGCATCCTTAATAGACCTTTCCCAAGCAATAGAATCAGGGATTTTACTCAGCAAAAAATGAGTATTGAAGATATTTTTAGTTTTCTCTTTATTGCAAGGCAGCTTAAGTAAGGATACATCCAAACGAGGCCAACCAACCTTGTAATTGGGGGAATTTGTGAACAACTTAACAATAAGAGGAGAGTGATGAGACATCTATAGAGACAAATCCTTATCACAACTAAGGTGCCAAAGTTCTTGAAACCTAGAGATGTTCATATACCATCTGTCAAGTCTAGCAGACAAAGATCTATGGACATTTCTGTTATTCCAAGTATGACTAGAGTGAATGGAATAGTCAATCAGGTTGAGGGCATTTATCATATTAAGCCAGCACGGTTTTTCTCTACCTTGAAGAATATTATCCTGATTACCTCTTCTATCATTAACACACAACACCATATTAAAATCACCAATCATAATGACATCACCAGTAAGAATAGAGAGCTCATCCCAACATTTAGACATGTCAACACAATTATTCGTAGCATAGATACTGACAACAATATAATTTAGAGGGTCCATACACTTAAAAGCAGCCCATTCATTGGTGTCACTATAAAAACAATCTTTAACAAGATGAGCAAGGTCTGAAAATATACTAATGGAGGCACCTCTTTAAGCATTATAATGTCTAGTGAAATACCACTTATGTCTGGTTGAACCAACTTGTTAATTTTATTGAAGATCAAAACTGCCCACTTTAAGTTCTTGAAGACAAATGATATAAGGGAGATATCCCTCAACCACTTATTAAAAATCTTTCCCATCATAGGATCTATTAAACCCTTAGTGTTGAGAGAAACTATTTTAATCAAATCCATCAGTAATAAAGCAAGAATTTAACTTCAAACTAGAGCCTATGACGCAACATTTCAAAGAAAAAACAACAAGAAAAGTTCTAAATAATATTCCTATCCAATTGGACATCATTGTTTATGATTCATAGGTGGCTTAATGGATGTACTAGATCCCTTGACACCATCTTTCCTTTTGCTCTTACCTTTGCTAGGTATCTAGGGCTTTGGGTCTGAAACCTGATGCATATCCATATCTTCACACTTATTATGATGCTAATGCAAAGCTTTAATGTTGTTCATTATCATAGTGACTTAAAAGTAACTAATAAGTAACTAATTGATATCTAATAAGTAATAAGTAATTAGTATTAGCTAATAAGTAACTCACAGATTAGAAGCTAATCAATAGTATTAGTTATTACATGAGAATTGTAAGCTATTAATAGCTATTGATTAATATTATAAGCTAAAGCTAGCTAATAGAAAAAGTTAGTGATAGCTAATAAGTAACTAGCTTTTAAGAAGTAATTAAGTGATAGTTAATGATTTATGATGTTAGCTAGCTTAAGAGAAGGCTGGATGAATCTGACAACATCATTCTAGATAGTGAGGTAGTAGAGCATGTTTCTCCTCAACCAATTTTACATGAGCCCGAGAGCATACTATGCACTCGAGAAAAATGGACCAGAAGTCACATATATGAAGAGTGTCTAGGAAAGTGGAAACATATTTAAGAAGATAATGCTACATGGGAGCGAGTTTCCATGCTTTAGAGATGATTTCCCAACTCTAGATTACCTTCCCAAGAGTCTTCCTAAGGGGAAGGATACGGGGAAACAACACATCGGATATGACCATGAACTTCATATACATGGGGATGTAGTGAGAGTGCTATTACATTTATTCTCTCTTTTTGTAAGACCTTCCAAAACCTTTTTTGAGGAAAAAAATGGGATTACGGGGACGGAAATTTTATATGGCAGTCACCTTAAGAGAGATGGTGTGAATCATCTCTTATGTTCTTATAGGAGGGCACATACATGAGTGCCATGTGGCACCCGTGTGTGATGCTAACTTTGAGGGATTTCATGTAAGTGAAGTTTGAGAGAATCCTAATGGATTTATAGTACATGGTTGGGAGGAACAAGGATATGAAGATTCTCTATGTTTGAGTTTCATATACCTAGCTAACGAGCCTTCATCATCGTTCTTGTCGATCGCAAACTCAAAAATGGAGAGCTTTCATCAAGGAACTATGTATCAAAATCACTCGATTTGGCATAGAAGCTTGAGTTTTTATTCAAGGCTCGAGCTTTTTGGGGATAAGTTTCACATATATTGTTCCCTTTGTAGGAAGAAATCCCATAAAATCTTCCTTCTACATGCCTTGGGGGAACGCTACTAGAATTGGTGAACTCTTGGGAAGTACTAGTACTTTGTCTTCCTTGATGGTTGAAGTCCTTCCTCATAAATAACGGATGATGACAACCGTGACTTCCATGAATATGATGACTAGGTATGCTTCGGTTGCTTCCTTGGTCACAACCTTGGATGTAAGCCTTAGAGGAAGCCACTAACAAGCCATAAACTTTCGGGAATAAGAGGTGCTTGCTCTACTTGCACAACAACAATTTTGTTTTTTTGTGAACTATGTTGATACTAGTGGTGTTGAAATTGCAATGTAGCACAATATAACCTGCAATAGAGGGAGAGGGAGAGAGAGAGATCAAAAGACAAGAAAAAAGAGAAAGAGAGATATATATAGAAATTCAAAGAGAAAGAGCTAGAAAGAAGGGGAGAGAGAGAGAGAATAAGAGAAAGATTACAAGAGAGAGAGAGAGAGAGATCAAAAGAGAAGAAAAAAGATATATATATATATATATATATATATATAGAAATTCAAAGCAAAAGAGGTAGAAAGAAGGGGAGAGAGAGAGAGAGAATAAGAGAGAGATTAAGAAAGAGATTGTTGGAACTTGTAAGCGTAGCACACATCAAAATGTTGGAGAGCTCTTTGATAAGATGTGCATAAAATGATGATCGAAGAGTGGTCCAACATTTTTTTATCAAACACCACTATCAAATATGCAATCATGCAACATGTCCTGTAAGTGTTGCTCGACTACATCACATAAGGTATGCAAGTGAGCATCACATATGAGACGCAAGTGAGCATCACATATGAGACGCAAGTGAGCATCACATATGCAATGATCTCTTATAAGTCGTATAAGCGATGCTCAATTAGTGATGCTTTCGTGAATTTTGCTACGAGCATTGCAAATAATTTCAAGATTAACCTTGTTTAGATGACAGTGTGTGTACGACACGCAGTCCAATGATATGCATGATCATGTAGCGATGAAAACCTACCGCATTGACCATTGCTATGCCCCTATATTGCTTGTAGTGCACAATGAATTCCCTTTTAAGATAGCTTTATCATTATGCTCTTAGAGTAGAAATGAGAGGTTTGGATGATGTGCACAAAACTTTGCACGGACCAACTGAGTACCTTGAAAATAACACACTACAAAGACGCCACAAATAGAAATTTCCTAGGCTTTACAAATGTGATCAAAATTACTATGTGTGGCTGACTAAGCCACTATATGTCTTATTGAATAACATATACAAAAGTGTTCGATAGCCTTTTGGCCTTTCACATTGAAACTTACGATAACAATAACAACATCAAAGAAAGGAAAAGACATCCTTACAACATGATGGAGTTCCACTTGACAACCAATAGTGATATTGGGTAGCTCATTGATGTTCCTTTCCTCCATCTCACCATCTTGGAAATCAAGATCTTTCTAGGAATGAAAGTCAAGACCAATGCGCTATTCAATGTAACCAAATGGAGT
Source organism: Ceratopteris richardii (assembly GCA_020310875.1). Classification (NCBI taxonomy): domain Eukaryota; kingdom Viridiplantae; phylum Streptophyta; class Polypodiopsida; order Polypodiales; family Pteridaceae; genus Ceratopteris; species Ceratopteris richardii. The sequence goes on along the minus strand of CM035432.1, from coordinate 158,071,606 downwards.
GTAAAATAAGGGAAGATTTGAAGAAGTTTTTTGCATCCATCCATATAGACCCCATCCTAGAAATCAAAGGACCCCCAAGAGGACAAAGTGTTGAGGGGAAGAAAGAATATTTTAGATATCACACTCACCCCAAGGCTCGTGAAATTAGTTAATTTTCAATTTGACGTGACAAACCCAATAAATCATCAGAGTATATGGATCCTAGAGTCGAGCTAGTAGAAAGAATGTTTCACATTCTTAGGAGAAAGCACACTAAGCCCTCCTTAAGACTTTGGGAGGCAATATGTTTTGCAAGGAGCTTTGCAAGCTTATTTAGAGTATTCGCTAGAGAAATGACTTGAAAGAAAATGTTTTTTGTTAGGCATCCATGAAGCTAGATGTGCTAGGCAAGAAGATTCGTAGCATCTCTTTTCAAAGTGCAAAGTTTCCTAGTCCTTGTCAAAGGTGATCCACTCTTAGTCCAATAACCTTCATCCATGATTCTGTTTAGGACTCTAATCCTTCTCGGAGAATGCGACATATTAGACTCTCTACTTTGGCATTTGTGGATAAGTGAAGCTCTCTAGTTTGTGTGGAAGCATAGATATCAAGCTCTTTATGGTAAACATCATCAACATTTCTTCTACAAGTTTGAGATTGCTCTTAGAAACACTGGCATCATGAGAAGTCTCACCGTGCTCATGTTAATCATTTTGATCTAATTAAAGATCTTCCTAAAATACTATTCAACTGCGCGAGAGATTACATATGTAGTTTATTTTGCTAAGGTTCTCCTTTATCTGCGTGGATTGAGAGCCATGTAAGATTTTCTTTTAACTTCAATAGCTCTATAATTAAATATCTCTAGAATGAGGAATGAAAACAATGAGACCTAAAGGCATGCATTGGCTTACAACAATAATTACTATGATTTCCCATACTCAAATATTTAATATTATAAAGCAGTACCTAAATGTTTTTCATATATGGTGGAGTGAAATTACGGTGCAAGGGTAATTACTAATCCTCTAGTTAATTGAGTTGTAAACAATTTTGTTTATCATCTTATGGCCGAGAATGGGCATGAAATTACCATCGAAGGCTGATTTTGTTTGTTTGTTTCATCTGTTTTTTCCCGCCACCTTTTTTTTTACAAAAGAGGAAAGTTTAACTTAAGAAAAAGAAAAAATACACCTAGAGGGAAGCTCCCAAAAGGGATAGAGATTACAACATGGAGTCTAAGAAGAGCATTAGACCTTTCATTTTCTATAATGAAATTTCGTAAAGATATCATGGGGAGAAGTGGAATCCAGTTGAGCATCATTCAGAGTAGACCTACAAGACTTGAGAATGCATCTTATTCTGCGATTGCAATAATAGAAATAATCTTTAGGAAACTTTATGACTTTTGTTTTTCTAGATGCACCATAAAATGTGCACCCTTAGGAGCCGCCAAAGACCAAAATCCAACCTACCACTTTCTCTGAGTAGGATTTCCCTAAAGTTAAGAGTTGGATGCCCAAGGTTAGTACATTGGGGCAACAAACGAAAATGTAGGAGATGTATTCAACGAGGCCATAGAAAGAACAAATTCCATAGATGTTTTGAAATCCTTAGCTTTGCTATCAGTCCACAAACCTTTGTGGAAAATCACTTTTAGCAGATATGATTGCTTTGCAAAGGGGGGGGGGAGAGTCCACAATAGTTTTAACCTAAATTTCCCTGGATGAGCATTTCATTGGATTTGCCATTCATTATTGAACTTGGTCTAAATAGTATAAATTGGAGTGAAAGTCTTTTTAAATATTTTGTACATGTTGTCAGCAACATGATGGATCTTTGTAAGTTTGTGTTGAAGATAGGTAGAGGTCTTGTCCAACAACCAGTCCTTCTTCTTTATCAGCATCTGTTTACAAGCCAAGGACAAAGAATCAGTACTCAAGATATCATTATTATTGAAAATCATATTGTTTCTATAGAGAGAAAGCCAATTAGAGTAACCAATTTTCTTGCACTTGTTATTCTTAATAGACTGAGGGAGAGAGGTAGAAGAATCAAACCATTCAATCCACATAGAGTCGCGTAGAATGAAAGAAAATTTGTTAGCAAATCAAATAGTTAAAACATATCCACTTTTGATCCTCATCGAAGCATTCTAAAAAGAACAAACAAGGTGGTTGCCTTTAGGAATAAAAATCTAAGGCGACATGATGTAATAAAGTAAGTTTATGATCTAGGGGTCCGGTCGGTTGAGACGGACCTAGAATCGGGCACCGTTTGGTCATCCATGTGTATGACCAAAGAGCTCGAGTGTAGAGTTATCAGAAAGTCTTGTGCTCTTGTGAACAAGGGATCCACTTAGCTTAGTGGTTATGTTCAAGGATGTGAAGGAGGAGGTCTTGGGTTCAATCCCCATGGTTAATCAGCGTCTAGAGTCTGTATACGTATCTTCTTTATGCATTCATGTGTCTTCTTTTTGTCAGGATTCATATGTAGGAAAAGAGATTGATTTCATCGTTTGCACACAGATGCTGATGCCCAAATTCAAACTCGCGACCCTGACGAAGAGAGGGTTCTCATATATCTAAGACAACAAGCCACGTTCGTGAATATAATACTTACGATTCTATACAAAACCTCTGTTAGCCGATGCTGCAGAATTTCCTGGATCACGAAGAGAAGGAAAAAGAAGGCTAGCTGGTCTGGTGGTGAAGAAGATTTGAACCGACGATGTCCAATTCGTGGAATTGTTTTTCTTATCCAAGAGAGAGATCTCTTGCGCGGCCTTTTTCTGCAACAAACTTATGAAGAGGCATTGTTCGCGCGCTGTAGGAGGATAAAGATCATTTCAAAAGATGAAGGAAGTGCAACTAGTACACGAGTTTTGGACTCCAACTGCCCGCAAGAAGTTCTTCTGATCCATCCAACAGAATAGAGCATTCGTGATGATCTTGCTCTTGCGGATTTAATTGAAATCGAGACGGGACATCGATGCTCCTTCAACGCAAAGAAAAAAAGTAATCCAAAGGTAGCAAAACTTTGTAGACCTTACTCAGACGGGATTCAAACCTCGGTTCTCTACTCGAGAACCACATCACTCATCCATTAGGCTACGAAGACTTTGGTGGTCAAGATCTCTATAGATACTATCTATATTCAATACTTGTGCACACAAGTTCTGCTTGACCCGAGCCTTGAAGCCATCTCCCATCCGAATACTTCTTTTGAGAAGCTATTCCCGATCAAATCCAAATGAAACTAGTCTTGATTCATTGTTTAAGTATGAGAAGATTAGAGGATGGATGAAGCTATGATCAAAGCTAAGTATTTTCTAGTTTCTACTTGGCCTTAGTGCTTGATTTATCTTGTTTTCATTATTCTACACTTAATCCCAGATGCACATTGAAATAGCCAAGATTTCAATCGATTAAGTCCAGATTAGCATAATGAAAAAATCCACTTCTCATTCCAAGCATTAGTTTGCATTAAGGAAATACTTGTTAAAAAAAAAGGGGGGGGGTCCTTGTGCATCAAAGAATGTATTTTGGTAGTTTAATTCTAGATTTCCTTTCCATTGAGTAAGCTTTTTATTGCACCACGAGGATATGTTTTTATATCATAGTGCATTAGGACAAAGGAAAGGATATGCATGCATCAAGATTGCATGATATACATTCTTAGTACAAGGAAGAATCATGCATCAAGCTCATGCATGATTGTTGCATTATTTTTGGGCATGCAAAGAACATGCATGCATACGCATGTGAGCATATGGATTTGCATGTAGGAACATGCATTTGCATGATAGAACGGGATGTTGTTTGCAAGTACATATGAAAATGTACTCTCTTAGTATTTAGCTTACTTTATAAAGCTCACGGCTTGATATTAGGGAAGACAGAGGACTAGTTAGTTGCAAAAACATGTTAGTTCTAGTTTGCAGCTCAAGTAATTAGTCGATTCCTTTCCAAGTTGATACTCCGTTATCAAAAATAAATACTTAATGGCAATTAAGTATGTTTGATGTCTTACTAGGTATAAGTAGGCACTGGGAGAAAGTTAAGTATTAAATTTTCTTGATGACCAAGAAATTTAATTACTTGCAAACCTTTTGTGATATATGATGACTCTAAGTCCCGGATGTACTTAGGGAGTAATGAAGATAAGCTTATAATGATTACTCTAAGTATAAGTGATATTTAGAAAGTCATGTAGATAAGCTTTAGTTGATTAGTTACGTAATTTATGTAACTTCTCAAGCATCCCAATATTGGATGATAACTTCAGCTATGTTTCCAAGTTCCATGAGCATTCTTTGATTCCATGGAACTCAACAACCAAATTGATGAACTTAAATACAAATTGAACTTTGAGGTTCAATAGATTTGTGTTTCGTTCATGTTTTGCATAGGGCCATGAAAACATGGAAACTTTGGAAGCACTCTTCTATTTAGAAGATTTCGAAAGTTCTAAGAAGTTTCTTTGTGGTTTCAAGATTCGTATCTCACAATGAAACCTCGGTAAGTGACTTTTAGGAATTGAGATTTTTCCTAAAAGAGAAACATTAAAATGAAATAGTCAAGCCTTCTATTCCACGATCATTCTCCTACCATGTTTGAGATGAATTTATTTTTGGGAAGGCAGACATTCCAAGTAGAGGATCTTAATTGATTCATGAACTCTTCCCAAAATACCCATAAATTCATAATATATGATAGGACCAAGGAATGATGAGGTTCTAATAAAAGGTGTATAAAGAGATAAGCCATTGGAAAAATGATAGCTTAGACCTCTTGTTAAGCACAACTTTCCAAAAAGGGACATACCCATCAATCGGGATAGAAATTGATGGATTGGATAGATAAGAGCAAAACATCTACTAATTATGGATGTTTTGCTGAAAGATGATGAAGGCAAAACTTCTTTATGATATTGATGTTTTGCCAAGATATAAAGTTTCCAAGAAGAATTATGAAGCTTTTATAAGTTTTCATTTGATTCATCCCAAGGAGTGATGGAAATCAAAGGTTGAACCTCAACATCAATTGACCTTTGACGTCAATAAGAGGATGTTAGGTTCTATAGTTGCATCTCTAGTAAATGATGCAACTAGCTAAGCAATCTTTAGGAAATAATATAAGTTCCTAAGGACTTGAAGCAAGTGTGAACTTTTCATTTAGGAATAGAAAGTTCCAAGAAATGGATCTCCAATCCATGAACTTTTCCTAAACAAGCTATATAAAGTTCAAAGTTATGTGTTCATAGTAGCAATACTATTGGATCAATCATCAATAGATGCTTGGACTTTAAACATAATTTTGATTGGTGAAATATGTTTAAAGGACTCTGGTAACATCTAAAGATTGACCAATAATAATGAATCTTGTATCAAACTCAAGCATAGGAGTCAATATCACATAAATGAAAGTTAAAACTTAAACTTTCATAGTGGCATGGGAAACCATATCTAAAAGGTGATATTTAGTCTCTAGTTTGATACTCAGGAAATGAAGACAATTGTTTCAGTAAAGTTTTTGGATATTGTTTGAAAGAATCCAGCATTGCAAAAGATTCCATGATGAATCCTTTGCTCAAGTTATTTGATTCCCTAGAAGGAATCTCAAGTCTTTGAAGAATAATGTTCTCCCAAGTAGTGAGAAGGAAATTCTTTAAACTCTTTAGTCAGTAAGAAGTTCCCTAACAATCCCAAACTACAAGAAGTGGTACTTAAAGTCCAAATGGTTGATATCACTTGGATGTGTATCAAAGATTCTTATCTTTAGAATTTGAAAAGCATTAGAACATGTTTGGACTTAAGTTAGGGAAAGATCTCTAAAAATCTTGCAGGTAAGCCAAAAAGCTTAGAAAAGCTCAAGAGATCTTAAATGATAAAGACAAAGTCTTTATTATTATTGCATGATCAACTCGTCATGGTCAATCTTGGCCATGGTTGTCCAAGATAATTGCGATTGGAAATATTGTGAAGTTTGCCCAAGTATTGGCAATCGAAATAGTAAGTTGTTCCAAGTTTGAACAGAGTAGATATTCCAAGTATGTAGTCTGCAATCGTGTGGACGGTAATTAATTTTGTGGAAGGTAAAACATAATGTTTGCCTATCCTTGAAGGGATTTTGGTACAAATCCAAAGAGCATGAGCAGATGCTTAAGACTTAGGCAATAGAGAGATTCCTATATAAAGTCCCCAGGGTAGGAATCTAATGTTGGAGTTAGACGTCTGTGGAAGCACGCGAATAGCACAAGGAAGAAGAAGAATCTTGGAGCACAACACACAATACTAAATGTATTACTAGATAATGTACAAAGATAAGTAGCCCATTAGGGCAATAGGCGTATATACAAGCCGGGGGAAAAAAACCTCCTAAAGAGGGAAAAAAGTGCCCCGGCAGTCCTAGTGTGTTCACACACATCACTACCTAAATATATCAACAAATCCCTCCTGGGAGTGATGTGGTGAACAAGGAGCTGGCACTCATGTATAAGGAAGTGCCAAGCTATGTGGAAATCACTCCACAAAAGGAAGTAAGCCCAAAGCTTTGCGGAAAGCTTCAAACTTCTCCCTAGGCAGAGCCTTCGTGAAAAGGTCTGCAATGTTCTCCTACGTGGGCACATATGCCAAGCTGATCTCCCCAGCAGAGAACCTCTCCCTGACATAGTGATAATGCACCTCAATGTACTTAGTGCAAGCATGGAACACAGGGTTCCCCGCAACTGCCAATGTGCTCTGACTGTCAGTGAAGATGGTGGTGGCAGAAGTCTAACCAACACCCAAATCAGCCATAAGGCGTCTGAGCCACACACACTCATCAATAGCTGTTAAAGTTGCCCTATACTTAGCCTCACAACTGGAAGTGGCCACAGTATGCTGCTTCTTGCTCAACCAAGATATACATGAGCTACCAAGCATGAAGCAAAAGCCACTAGTGGACACACGAGTGTCATAGCAACAAGCCCAATCAGAGTCAGAAAAAGCATGCAAATCTGGCGGTAGTGAGCCCCCCTTGGGATAAAACAACCCAAGTAGCCGAGTACCACTCAAATAGCGAAAGATGCGCTTAACTGCCTGCCAATGCTTTGTTGGAATTTGGGGCCCCAGGATCGTTCCAATACTAAAACCTCTTGAGCATACACAACTTAATTGACAAGATGATAAGTGAGATAGAGAAATAAAGAGATCTTGAGACAAGGATAGGGAACCTAAGCTGGATGCTTACTTCACTAAAAATAATAGATGTCCAAATTACAACATGGGAGTACTACTCAACCATATAAAGTGGTGCACTCACTAATGGAAGAATAAGAAGATGATGATACAGAATTTAGATTATGTCGAAATAATCTAAGTGTGTGTGAAGAGAATGAAGCAACGAAGCTAACAAAATAGTGTAACGAAATTGTAAATCAACCACAAGGTTAACTCACAAAAGATAGTTACCACCACCTCGTAGAAGACTTCCTGCTGCAATGAGAGTAGCCTCTCCTTCACCACAACTTCACCTCCTTCAAGAGTGTGAGAACACTCTGTCTTCAAGAAGATCTCCAAGCTCTAGATCTTTGAGTGAGTGATTATACAAGGAGCCAAGGCCTTGTTTATATAGTTTGTGAGTATCCTCCAAAAGCACAATCTAAAAGCTTAAAGCTACGATCGTAGAACGATAACGAAAAAAACACCTCTATCGCGAATGGTTTTTTTTTGTGAAGAGTTAGTTCGAATTGCTTTATTAAAAAGCACGAATTTGCTGCCGCAGCGCGTGGGGATTGAACCCAGGTGGATGGAGAACGTTTTAGAACGTATGGGCTAGACCACATGAGCGCCCGTCGTCACTTGTACAAGAGTGTAGAAAAACTCTCCTATATGAATGTTGCGCCCGCCTAGAAGAATATGGAGAAAGCTTCTTATGAAGCTATTTGTTGGACCAATGAGGACATTGACTTCCAACATGCTTGACTCATGGGCAATGCATAAACTTGCTCATCTGTGAGTCAGCAAACTGAATATCTAGCTGAGTAATGCATAAGTAAATCAAGCATCCAACAACCTGGTGATAGAGAACATCATCAAATGCATCTCCAGCATCATGAAGACTCAATCGTAAACTTGTCTCCATAGGAGTGGCAATAGGCTTACAGTCTTCAAGGCCAAAATGCTACAATAACGTGTCAATATATTTCGTTTGACACAACACCATTCCACCATCAACTTGCATAAACTGAATGCCCAAATAGTAATGCAAATGACCCAAATCAGACATCTCAAATGAGGCATGCAAATCATCCTTAAAATCAGCAATATGCTTCTCAATAGGACCAGTGAGCAGCATGTCGTCAACATAGACAACAATGATCAGAAGCAGATCATTAGCACGCTTAACATATAAGGTGCTTTCAGTTGGACTGTTCTCAAAACCATGTGCAATCAAATAGGCATGTATCTTCTCATACCAAGCACGTGGTGCTTGCTTTAAACCATATAATGCCTTCTTTAACCTGCACACCTGGTTTCCATGCCCTTTCTGTCCAAAGCCACAGGGCTGAAAAACATACACTTCTTCATGCAAGTCACCATTCAAAAATGTTGTTTTAATGTCCAACTGATGTACATTCCAACCATGATGAGCTGCAAGTGCACAGACGCTCCGAACAGTAGTCATACGACATGTAGGTGCAAAGGTCTTATCGAAATCAATGCCTCTTTCTTGTGGATAAGCCTTTGCAACAAACCTAGCCTTATACCTGTCAACTATACCATCCGGTTTACGCTTCAACTTGTATACCCACTTAGTGCCAATGGCCTTCTTTCCAGGAGGCAAGTCACATAAAGACCAAGTACCATTCTTCATTATAGCATCATATTCAGATTGCATAGCAGCCATCCAATTTTTTGAATTTTGTGCTTCATCAAACGAAACACGCTCATTCTCATCACAGAGACTAGATGCAACCATAGCATAGCAATCTGATGCAAAAGAGGCACTATGAGAGCTTGAACAAGTATGATATGATAGAGGTGCATCTAATTTGCTATCATGCAAAGTCTACACCAGCCATTTTGGCATAATTTTTGCCTGCTCAATATCAACTCTCTCATCAACTAGTGCATCATGTAAATCTGCATTAGAAATGGAATGATTTGCATCATCACATGAAACTTGCAAAGGCTGAGAAGTTGCCTCATTAGGACAAGCACTAGATTATCCACCTGTAAAAAGAGGCAGCAAAGTATCATACATGTCTTTGGAGCTAACAGATGTCTCTTTAGTACATGAAAGCAATGGCTGAATAGCATCTTCCACAAAAACAACATCACGGCTAACCAGAATGCATTTAGTCTATGGATGATACAGACGATAGCCTTTACTTTCAGAACTATACCCAACAAAAATACATTTTAGTGCCTTATCGTCGAATTTTTTGTGATGTTGTTCAGAAACTAATGCATATGCCAGACAACCAAAAACACGCAGATGAGCAACAGATGGCTTGCGATCATGCCAAGACTCATATGGAGTGATAGATTATAGTGCTTTAGTGGCAGCCTTAGGCCATACACCTTGCCATCTCCATGAGTGACATGTTCTTTCGTTCATTAACTCCATTCTTTTGAGGTGTATACAACACTATACACTGGTGTTTTATCCCACATTAAGCCAAAAATGCATTAAAATTAGAAGACATATATTCCCCCCCTCGATCAGAATGGAAAGTGCCCATTTTACATGCTGACATATTTTAAGCCAAAACTAGAAACTGTTTGAAGCACATAAACACTTCGGACTTTGCTTTGAGTGGATATACCCATGCATGCCTGGAAAAATCATCAATGAAAGTCACGAAGTAAAGATAATTTCCAAAAGAGGGTGTCTGCATAGGACCATAGACATCGCTAGGAATAAGCTGCAATTTTTGAGTAGCCCGAGCTGAACCATCTTTTGTAAATGAGGAACGCTGCATTTTGCCCAAAATATAGCCTTCACACACCTGTTTACCGGGTGCCTCAAGTTTGGGCAAAGAGGACACTATTTCAGATTTCTCCAAGCGTAGCAAACTACCAAAGTTCAGATGGCCAAAGCATGCATGCCAAAGCTTTGCATCTAACATAGCCTGAGAATCATGTACTGCACATGCCAAGTCATTCACCGATTTTTCATAGTTATGAGCTTATACAGCCCATGACATAAAATGCCAGAAGCAATAGTAACATCACCATTTGACAGATCATGAAGTGTACATCTGTCATCAACAAATTTCACAACCAAGCCAATCTTGGCTAATGCAAAAATTGATAACAAATTCTTCTTGATCCCTGGCACAAATAAAGCATCTGACAAAGTGAAAGAACTACCATCAGTAGTAGTCAGAATGATCTTACCAACTCCCATGATAGGATAAGGGGAGTTTTTCACACATGTGATAGTATTCCCTATAGGGGAGGATCAAGTGAAGAGAAAAAACTGTGCTGTGAGGTAATATGTTTGGTCACCCCACTATCAAAGTACTAAACATCTGAGTCTACTGCAGACATGCACTGCTCATTAGAAGATGGGTCACTGCAAACAGTAGTAAATGCCCATTCTTCATCCTGCACAAGGTTGCAGACTCTGGTTTTGGAGTAGAGGCCTCTGCAACAACCATTCCAACCTCTTTTTTCTTTGCCTCTTTTGCAATGAGTTTAGGACAATTCTTCATGATATGATCATTTCCTTTACATTACTTGCAAAACAATTTCTGCTTTTTTTATTTCTTCTCATCTTTGTCTTCCTTTTGAATGTGTAGAATTAGTAGATTTCTGCTTACTAGTTGAAGAGCTCCATTTTCCTTTGCCCTTCTGACTAGCCAGGAAAGCTTGATCAGCAACATGCATAATGGACCTGTTCTACCTTGATTGATCTTCCTACAATAGAACAGAGACTTTGAACTTTGTTAGAAATCAAATGTTCCTTCAATAACTTCATCAACAGAAATCAAATGTTCCTTCAAGTCTTTGAACTTTGTTAGAAAATTATCCATAAAATCACCTTCATTCATGTGCTCACTCTCCAACTGTTTTTGGAGGTAAGCAACACGAGCCTCATTCCTAACTTGGTACAATGTGGTAAGTGTATCCCAAGCATCCTTAGCTATTCTACAAGAGCGAATCTGAGGAATAATGGCATGTTTGATAGAAAAAGCTATCAATGCATGTGCATGAGCATCTCTGCCATCCCAACAAATCTGCTTTGCAGTAGATGCAGTAGAAATTGTAGTATGAACACGCATCTAGAGAATATCATCATCTTGGACACCTTCTCCATCAGCTCCAGCACCTGTATTTGAAGTACCTATATTTGCAAGTGTAACAGGACGTCTTTCAACACCCTACACAATATTCCACAATCCTTTTGCAGCCAATACATGTTGCATCATATAAACCCATAACGGGTAGTTGGTACCATCCAACTTATCCTCAACAACCAATAGATGGAATACAGCACTGCTTTCAGCCATGACTGGTGACTAGAATACCTTGATGTAGAAAATTGATTGTATCTCAAAAAGTTGAATAGAAGTGCACATACAAATTCTGCTAAACCTGTAGCAGACTTTAAGATGCTTATACTCGCGAACCAAAATTGGTATATACCTTTGGCACAAAAAGACAAAATAGCATAAAAAGATGAAATAGCCCTAGATGAAACGACGACCTGCTCTGATACCAATTGTTGAAGTTAGACATCTGCGGAAGCACCCGAACAACACAAGGAAGAAGAAGAAGCTTGGAGCATAACACACAATACTGAATGTATTACTAGAGAATGTACAAAGATAAGTAGCCCATTAGGGCAATAAGCGTATATACAAGCCGAGGGAAAAAAACCTCCTAAAGAGGGAAAAAAGTGCTCCGACGGTCCTAATGTGTTCACACACATCATCAATACCTAAATATATCAACATCTTATTGGCTAGCTGAGTGCCGCCCCAAAGCAATATTCTAGCTAGAGTCATAGCTTGAGAGAGCTCCTTCTTATTGGGCTGCAAACAAGAAAAAAGGTAAGTTAGAGAAGCCAAAGTGTAATGCTTTAGAACAAAAACCCTTTGAGACAAAGTATGGTAGAGGCCCATCCAATGAAAGACTTTTGTCCTAAATTTTTCCATGATCCAAGACCATCTCTTCTCCAAAGTGATGTCAAAGCCCATAGGGATATCAAGTTATTTGAAAACAACACCTTTCTTTATAATGTCACAATTGTTAGCCTTAGCAAAATTAGGAATGAAATTGTTAATAGAAAAAGAAATAGTCTTTTTATGATTGACAATGGAACCACTAGTAGTGCAAAACAGTTCAAGGCAATTAAGAAAGGTCTAAGCAAAAAAATTATCATCCTTGATAATCATATTAGTGTCATCAACAAAAATCTGAAGTCCAAGCTGAAAAGGGGAGTCAGGGACGTCTAGGCCTTTGATGCTACCCTGCTCCATACATTCTCTAACCAGCCAACCAAGGGAATCACTAGTACTGGCAAAAAGGTGAGGGGCAAGAGGGCATCCCTATCTAATGGACCTACATAGTATAAAGGGATTAGACATTTGGCCATTCATAGCAACCCTAGAATTAGCATTCCTAGACCAAATGCTAGTGTACTTAATAAACCCTTTATCGACACCAACATCATGTAAAGACTAAAGGATGAAATCCTAGTCAATCCTATCATGAGCTTTGTCAAAATCAACTTTGAAAAAAAATCAATGTTGTGCTCTTTAGCAAAGTCAAGACCCTCCCATAGAGAGATAATGGCATCAAGAATGTACCTATCTTTGATGAACCCTTTTTGCTAAGGAAGAATAATCCTATCCACGATGGAGTTGAGCCTTCTAGCAAAGGAAGAAGCAAAAATTTTATACAAAGAAGTCAGGCAAGAGAGAGGTTTCTAGTTATTCGTCATACTTAGATCCTTTTTCATGAATCAACTTAATCACTCCATAATTGATAAATGTAGGAAGAGTACCTCTCCTCATGGCTTCTTGCACAACAACAGAATAATGGGCACAAGAAGCTTAGTAAGTTCTTGAAAGAATTCATTTGGTATACCATTAAAACCAGGACTCTTATAGGGTTTCAATTTACTAATGGTTTCTCTAACCTCACTTGCAAAGAGGGGCAGGTCCAACATGGAGCCATGGCCTGAGGAATCATTTTTTCCCTTTTAAGGGCAATATAGGCTCTTGACCTCTGGATTTCCTCCTCCCTCTTAGGAGGGCTCGATAAAACATTGGTACAGAAGCAGAGAGCCTCATGTAAATTCTCCTTGATAGAAATAGCATAATCTCATGAACTCTTCTTTAACATGGGGACAAAGTCCCTAGCTTTCTTTTCCTTCGTGAGGTCAAACATGTTCTTATTACTTTTATCAACCTTACAAGCCCAAAATTCTCTTGAGGAGGCAAGAGCATCACTAGCTAAGAGATAGACTTCATATCTTTACCTATCTTGAAGATCAAGGATCTTCTAACTTTTGACTAGAGGGTCCAACTTAGAGTAATCAACCAGATCTATCTCCTTAAGAATCATCATCCTTCTTTTACTCCTAATTTCCTTAGTTTTAAGCTTATGTCTACTAAGTAGGTTTTGAATATCCTCAATAGACCTTTCCCAAGCAATACAAGGGGGAATATTGCTAAGAAAAAAATGACTATTGAAGATATTTTTAGTTTTCTCTTTAATGCAAGGAAGCTTAAGTAAGGAAACATCCAAATTAGGCCAACCAACCTTGTAATTGGGGGAATTTGTGAACAACTTAACTATAAGAGGAGAGTGAACAGACAACTACAGAGACAAATCCTTATCGCAACTAAAGTGCCAAAGTTCTTGAAGCTTAGAGATGTTTGGATACCATCCGTCAAGTCTAAAAGACAAAGATTTGTGGACATTTCTGCTATTCGAGGTATGACCATAGTGAATGGAACAGTCAATCAGGTTAAGGGAATTAATTATATTAAGCCAACAACTTTTTCTCTACCTTGAAGAATATTATCTTGATTACCTATCCTATCATTACCAAACAACACCATATTAAAATCACCAATCATAATGACATCACCACTTAGAACAGAGAGCTCATCCCAACATTTAGACATATCAACACAATTATTTGTAGCATACATACTGATGACAATATAATTAAGAGGGGACATACACTTAATAGCAACCCATTGGTTTGTATAATTGTAAAAAACATATTCAACAAGATGAGCAAGGCTTCAAGATATACCAATGGAGGTACCTATAATATCCATTGAAATACCACTTATCTCTACTAGAAGCAACTTGTAAATTTGATTGAAGATCAAAAACCTCCCACTTCAAGTTCCTAAAGACAAATGACATCAGGGGAAACAGAGATATCCCTGATATCCCTCAACCAGTTATGAAAAATCTTTGCCCTCACAAGATTACTTAAACCTTTAGTGTTGAGAGAAACTATTTTGATCAAATCCATCATAAATAAAGCAAGAATTTATCTTCAAAGTAGAGCTTATGATGCGGCATTTCAATGCAAAAACAACAAGAAAAGATCTAAATAATATTCCTATCCAATTGGACATCATTTGTTATGATGCTTGGGTGGCTTAATAGATGTACCAGGTAGCCTAATAGCATCTTTCCTTTTTCCCTTACCTTTGGTAGGTATCTAGGGCTTTGGGTCTAAACTTGATTCATATCCACATCTTCATACTTATTCTTATGGTGATGAAAATTGTTAATTTTGTTCATTATCATAGTGATTGAGTTGTTTTGAGAAAGGCTCATCATCCTGATTATCAGACTCTGATTCTTCTACCTTTGAAGAATGTTGAGAAGAGTTACTAGATCTATTAGGGGGAGTTTGTGTGGATTTATCAACATAAGCCCAATCCTCCTCCTTTCCATTAACATGTTGCCTAGGGGTTTGTTGTGCTGGACAGTTGCCCTTCTCAGAGGATGGCACTTCTATTCTTCAACCATATCTCTAATCTCAACATTAGAAGCATCATCTAAAACAAGAAAGGGATTACTTACATTTTCTAACAATACGTCACTTTTATTATATCAATTAAAGGGTTTTTTTTCTTATTTCTATTATTAGCTCTCTTAAAATTGGCTCCATGATTTCCATTAATATCTCGATTTTTCCGAGTCACATTTTCATTGTCAGGCCTTTTATTAGTGAAATCTAGATCCTCACTGTTATTAGTTAATAGAGGACAATATTTAATTAAATTTTCTTGTTTAAAAAAATTAAAACATGCATTAGGAAGGTTCTTATAAAAAACTTTTTTTCATGAAGCTTACGTCCATAAGAGTCCTTTATAATTAGTGATGTCTTAACTTCTTTAGCTATATCTAGTTCTACTAAAATTTGGGGATCCCACCATTTCTAAGTTTTTGACCTAGGATCCTACCCAAAATCTTACTACGCTATTATATCCAAGGGTAAAACTCAATGGGGAGGTGAGGGAACTCAATCCAAATAGGAACCTTATGGGCTTGGGTCCCCTAGGGTTAAAAATAGGTTGCCACTTAAAAAAGGAAAGGAGGATATTCCTTAGTAGCGAGGGTCCCTCAAACAAAACTTGAATGGCACTATTTGCATCATAAGGAAACCAAGAAAAACATATTTGGAAGGTATTGGACATGATTAACATGGAGACCTCTACTCTCCCAATGGTGTTTAATCCAAGTTCTTAAAATTTCCTAGGCCGAACGAGGACCATGGCAGAGTCCTACAACCACCTTTTCATATAAATGATTGTGCCAATTACTCAAGATATTTTTATCAATGACAAGGGTGATGTCATCATTATCCTCAATGTCACATTCTAGTTTTATCTTGTTAGGATAGTCACTCCTATATGGTTCTAATTACCCACATCCTCCTCATATAACTTGTGTTTTCCTTTATCCTCATAGGAGAGTCTAGGGTTACCGAAAAGTATGTGTTTTTTTTTTACATTGAGAAGAAACCTTGACACTGACTTTGAGCAGCTTGAGCATAGGATCTTACACCATTTCTCCTTTCATGATCATCAAGTTTTGGCCATACCATCTCAACATCAGCGTGGACTGGTTGTAGAGAGTAAAGCCGACTTTCCTTGGTAGGTTGAATAGAAGCCTTAGAAGGCAAGGTCGAACCAGTTTTGTCCAAGCATCTTGCGGAAAATGTACAGTATGCATGAATGCATCCTCCAAAGATTGCCCCGAGGTCATATCGTCGTGCTGCCCCATAGTCTGGGCCAAACTCAAAGCTATTTGCATGTGTTGTCCCATCTTCATCTTCAGGTTCTCTTGAACAATGTTACCATTATGTAATGTCTCTTGAAGTGCCATCCCTGCCCCTTTCAGGGAGGAGGAACAAATAGAGCTAACCGGTCAGAAGCAGGGAGGCGAGAGGACCTGCAAGCACCTCCTGAGGGAGGCTTGAATCCCTCACTATTGAAAAAAACAATAATAATTATGATTCCCCAATATACAAAAATACGTGATAGCATAAAGGAGCACCTACATGTTTTTCTTATCTACTCGAGTGAAATTTGGATTAATGATACTCTCATTAATTGAATAGTAATGAATTTTGTTAACTAACTTATGGCTAAGAATGGCATGAAATTGTGGTCAAAGGCTGATTGATCGACAATAGATGTGTCTCCATTTCAAAGGTTTGTGCACATTTGAAAGTGATTTTGTAGTGAGTGTAGAAGGAGTCCACTAGTTTTAGCTAATAAGTAACTAATAAGGAACTAAGTGATAGCTAATAATTAATAAGTAACTAGTATTAGCTAATAAATAACTAATAGATTGAAAACTAATCAATAGGATTAGCTATTACATGCTAAAAAGTAACTAGCTTTGAAGAAATAACTAGCTTTAGCTAATACATAACTAATAAGTAACTAAGTGATAGCTAATAAGTAATAAATAACTAGTATTAGCTAATACGTAAGTCAAAAATTAGAAGCTAATGAATAGTATTAGTTATTACATAAGAAATTTAAGCTATTAATAGTTATTAATCAGTATTATAAGCTAAGGCCAGCTAATAGAAAAGGTTAGTGATAGTTGATACATAACTACTTTTAAGAAGTAACTATTAAGTAACTAAGTGATATCTAATAAGTAATAAGTAACTAGCTATAGCTAATAAGTAGCTAGCTTTAGCTAATATGTAACTAATAAGTAACTAAGTGATAACTTATAATAAGTAATAAATAACTAGTATTAGCTAATAAGTAACTCACAAATTAGAAGCTAATCAATAGTATTAGCTATTACATGAGAATTGTAAGCTATTAATAGCTATTAATCAATATTATAAGCTAAAGCCAACTAATAGAACAAGTTAGTGATAGCTGATAAGTAACTAGCTTTTAAGAACTAACTATTAAGTAACTAAGTGATAGATAATAAGTAATAAGTGACTAACTATAACTCATAAGTAACTATCTTTAGCTAATAAGTAACTAATAAGTAAGTAATTGATATCTAATAAGTTATAAGTAAATATTAGCTAATAAGTAACTCATAGAGTAGAAGCTAATCAATAGTATTAGCTATTACATGAGAATTGTAAGCTATTAATAGTATTGATTAATATTATAAGCTAAAGCTAGCTAATAGAAAAAGTTAGTGATAGCTAATAAGTAACTAGCTTTTAAGAAGTAACTAATCAGTAACTAAAGGATAGCTAATAGTTAATAAATAGCTAGCCATAGCTAATTTTAGCTAATAAGTAACTAAATGATAGCTAATAGGTAATAAGTAACTAGTATTTGCTAGTAAGTAACTTACAAATTAGAAGCTAATAAGTAGTATTAGCTATTACATGAGAATTGTAAGCTATTAATAACTATTAATCAGTATTATAAGCTAAAGCTAGCTAATATAACAAGTTAGTGATGGCTAATAAGTAACTAGGTTTTAAGAAGTAACTAATAAGTAACTACGTGATGGCTAATAAGTAATAAGTAATTAGCTATAGCTAATATGTAACTAGCTTTAGCTAATAAGTAACTAAGTGATAGCTAATAAGTAATTAGTAACTAGTATTAGCTATTACATTAGAATTATTAGCTTTCAATAGCTTTTGATTAGTATTATGAGCTAGAGCTAGCTAAAAAATGTAAGCTAATCAATATTATTAGCTAATACTTAGAATCATAAGCTAAAGCTAGCTAATAGAACAAGTTAGTCATGGCTATTAAGTAACTAGATTTTAGGAAGTAAGTAGCTTTAGCTAATAAGTAACTAAGTGATAGCTAATAAGCTATTAATATGTATTAATCAGTATTATAAGCCAAAGCTAGCTAATAGAACAAGTTAGTGATAGCTAATAAGTAACTAGCTTTAGCTAATAAGTAACTTATAAGTAACTAAGTGATAGCTAATAAGTAATTAGTAAATAGTATTAGCTAATAAGTAGCTTGGATATTAGAAGCTAATCAATAGTAACAACTATTACATGAGAATTGCAAGCTATTAATAGCTATTAATCAGTATTATAAGCTAAATCTAGCTAATAGAACAAGTTAATGATAGCTAATAAGTAACTAGCTTCTAAGAAGTAACTAGTAAGTAACTAAGTGATAGCTAATAAGTAACAAGTAACTAGCATTAGCTAATAAGTAACTACGTGATAGAGAAGAGGGAAATGAGCTAATAAGTAACTACGTGATAGAGAAGTAACCAGTAAGTAACTAAGTGATAGCTAATAAGTAACAAGTAACTAGCATTAGCTAATAAGTAACTACGTGATAGACAACGTGCAACAGAAGAGGGAAATGAGAATAGCAATCAAGATGAACACAAATGAGTTGATCCTTTGTCGGCCTCTATGCCAACAAGTTGAATAGGAAATAGGAACAAGAGAAGAGATAGCTTACAACATGCAAGAGAAGAGGAAATCGAGATTTGCAAAAAGCTAAATCCTAACAAGCTAGCTCCTCTATCAGTCTATTTCGTGCAAAAGGAAGCTGCTGGCCTCTATCATGAAGGATGTTTTTGGGAAATAAGTAACTACATGATAGCTAATAAGTAACTAGCTTTTAAGAAGTAACTAGTAAGTAACTAAGTGATAGCTAATAAGTAATAAATGACTAGCTATAGCTAATAAGTAACTAGATTTAGCTAATAAGTAACTAAGAGATAGTTAATAAGTAATAAGTAACTAGTATTATCTATTACATTAGAATTATAAGCTCTTCATAGCTTTTGATCAGTATTGTAATCTAAAGCTAGCTAATAAAACAAGTTAGTGATAGCTAATAAGTAATATAATATAATGCTAGCTAGCAAAACAAGTTAGTGCTAGCTAATAAATAATATAACATAATGCTAGCAAATAAAATATCTTAGTGATAGTTAATAAGTAATATAAGCTAATAGTAGCTTATAAACACTAATATAAAGTCATAGTTGCTAAATAATGTATGGTAGCCATAGTTAGTAGCTATCTCTAGCTCATAAAACAACACTATTAGCTTTTAAAAAGTAACTAGCTTTTAAGAAGTAATATATGAGCTAACAAATTAGAGGCTAATATGTATTAGAAGCTAACAACTTAGAAGCTAATACATACTATAAGCTATCTCCTAACTAATAGATTAGAATTATTAGCTATTAGCAGCTAATAAACCATAATATAGCTATTTGATAAACAATAATAAACTCGCTGTTTAATCATATAATTTAGTAATAGGCATTGGTAGCTAATATAAATATCAATTAGTAATATAAGTATTAGCTATTGGTAACTAATATAAGTATATAATCAATAATATGAGGTGGTAGTACCTCATAATCCATAATATAAAATAGCTAATGGTATAAGGTAGTGATATCTCTAGCTACTAGTAGATTAGAGATCCCTACTAGTTAAAGGAGAAATATGAAATATTAATAGATAATGATATAAGGTAGTGATAGCTAAGAAGTAACATAAGCTATCACTAGTTAATAATCAATAATTACTTGTTTACTTACGATACATCAAGCAAATGGACAATATGTTCCTCATAATTATTTGGCCCAAGTCTCTTTGTGCATATATCCTTCTTGTTCTACGAAATCATACTCACTTTCATCCAAAAATGTGAAAAATTATTCCTTAACCTCTTTAAAAATTACTGTAACCGGTCTCGGTCTCATGGTCATCTTCAAGAAACTATTGTCATTATCTGTGTTGTTTAATCAACCTATTGTGTCATATTTGACTTGTCTCCTAACACCCAACAACTTTGATGGCATAGAAATGCTCAAATGATCTCCACCAAAAAAGGAATCACTCTTGAGTAGCATCATCAAACTTGATCTTTTCAATATGAGGTCATCAAAGATTTGGCCATCAATCCATCTTTCTAGTTCACATTCTGTATTGAACAATGAGCTTTGCAATATTCCTTTTAAAACCATTGTTTTCTCCTATTCATTTAACTACATTGTTAGTGCCCAATATGTGATAGTATCTTCCTTGTAATACTGAGTAACTCTATGCTACATCAATGTAGCATGAAGACGATCTAATGTGGTGAGACTTAGCTTAGTTTCTCTCATCTCCTCCAACTTTTGATGCTTCAACCTTACTGATTCTCTAAATTTTCTTTTGCCTTCAGAGCAATACCTTCTAATGACTTGTTGCTCATCACATACCATGTTGTCATTATTTCCAACCATCTAGCTAGGTGGCAAAATGCAATAGAAGAGAGAAATGAGAATAAGCACAAGCTAAATACCAATGGGCTGATCCTCTCTCAGCCTCTATCGCAACAAGCTGAATAGCAACAAGAGAAGTGTTAGTTGACAACTTGCAACAGAAGAGGGAAATGAGAATAGCAATCAAGCTGAATACCAACGAGCTGATCCTCTATCCACCTCTTTCCCAACAAGTTGAATAGGAAATAGGAACAAGAGAAGAGAGAGCTTACAATTTGCAAGAGAAGAGAAAATTGAGATTCGCAACAAGCAGAATCCCAACAAGATGTCTCCTCTGTTAGCCTTTGTCGTGCAAAAGGAAGTTGTTTGCCTCTATCACGAAGCATGTTTTTGGTTTCTGTTGTGTAGAAGGAGAGAAAAGTGATTGACTAGGAATTCGTTATTGTCATCAAAACTCACACAATACAAAACCATCATTAACTTGACCTCCACCCCATTATTTGTGATTCCCATGAGACGTAGTAGGCTTCAGTAACTTGACATGCACCCCATTTTTTGCAATTCCCATGAGACATAGTGGGCTTGTACTAAGAAAATAATTCACATTAAAACATAACCAAAATGAATACTTGTGCATTTAACGATGAGCTTCTTAAAATGACTAATGGAAGGTAGCTAATAGGAAGCTAATTTATGTTTTCTAAGAAATAACTTTTTCTAACCATTCCCATGCTTTCACCCTTTTGTTAGGCATCCATGAAGCCAGAAGGTAGATAATACCAAAAACTATGGCATTCAACATGGTACTTGTAAGAGATGTGGTGGGCAAGAAGATTCATAGCATTGCTTTTCAAACTTCAAAATTTTCAAGTCCTTGTCGAAGATGATGCCCTCTAAGTGCAGTAACCTTCATCCATGATCTGGTCTAGGAATGTAGTCCTTCTCAAAGAATGCGACAGATTGCACTCTCTGCTTTGGCATTTGTGGATAAGTGAAGCTCTCTAGTTTGTGTAGAAGCATAGAAATCAATCTCTTTATGATAAACATCATCAACATTTCTTCTATGAGTTATTCGAGTCATCCTTAGATCCTTTTTTACAAATCAACTTAATCACTATAGCATTGCTAAAGGTAGAAAAAGTACCTCTCCTCATGGATTCTTGCCACTACAATAGAATACTGCACACAAGATATCAATAAGTTCATGAAAAAATTCATTTGGTATACCATCAAAACCAAGAGTTTTACAAGGTTTCAGTTTACTAGTGGTTTCTCTAACCTCACCGATAGAGAGGGGTAGATCCAGGATGGAGGCCATGGCATGAGGAATCATTTTTTTCCTTTTAAGGGAAATCTAGGGTTTCAATCTATGGATGTCCTCCCCCCTCTTGGAAGGCCTCGAGAAAACATTGGTAAAGAAGTAGACAACCTCATATAAATTCTCCTTGATAGAAATAGCATAATCTCATGAACTCTTCTTTAACATGGGGACGAAGTCCCTAGCTTTTTTCTTCATGGGGTCAAACATGTGCTTATTAGGTTTATCCACCTTACCAACCTGGAATTCCCTTGAGGAGGCAAGACCATCACTAGCAAAGAGATATTCTTCATATCTTAACCTATCCTTAAGATCACGGATCGTCTGACTTTTGACTAGAGGGTCCAATTTAGTAATCAATAAGATCTATCTCCTTAAGAATCATCATCCTTCTTTTACTCCTAATTTCCTTAGCTTTGAGCTTATATTTGCTAAAAGGGTTTTGAACATCCTTAATAGACCTTTCTCAAGCAATAAAAGTGGGGATGTTACTGAGCAAAAAATGAGTATTGAAGAAAATTTTTAGTTTTCTCTTTATTGCAAGGCAGCTTAAGTAAGGATACATCCAAATGAGGCCAACCAACCTTTTAATTGGGGGAATTCCTGAACAACTTAACAATAAGAGGAGATTGATGAGACAGCTATAGAGACAAATCCTTACCACAACTAAGGTGCATAAATTCTTGAAACCTAGAGATGTTCATATGCATTCTGTCAAGTCTAGCAGACAAAGATCTCTAGACATTTTTGTTATTCCAAGTATGACCACAGTGAATGGAATAGTCAATCAGGTTGAGGGCATTAATCATATTAAGCGAGCAGGATTTTTCTCTACCTTGAAGAATACTATCCTGATTACCTGTTCTATCATTAACACACAACACCATATTAAAATCACCAATCATAATGACATCACTAGTAAGAACAGAGAGCTCATCCCAACATTTAGACATGTGAACACAATTATTGGCAGCATAGATACTGACAACAAATTTAATCTAGAGGGGCCATACACTTAAAAGCAACCCATGCATTGGTGTCACAGTAAAAACAATCTTCAAAAAGATGAGCAAGGTCTGGAAATATATCAATGGAGGCACCTCTTTAACCATTATAATGTCTATTGAAATACCACTTATGTCTGGTGGAAGCAACTTTTAAATTTTATTGAAGATCAAAACCGCCCACTTTAAGTTCTTGAAGACAAATGATATAAGGGAGATATCCCTCAACTACTTATTAAAAGTCTTTCCCCTCACAGGATCTGTTAAACCCTTAGTGTTGAGAGAAACTATTTTAATCAAATCCATCAGAAATAAAGCAAGAATTTTTCTTCAAAGCAAAGCTTATGATGCAAAATTTCAAAGCAAAAACAACAAAAAAAGATCTAAATAATATTCCTATACAATTGGGCATCACTTTTTATGATTCTTGGGGTGGCTTAATGCATGTACTAGATGCCTTGACAACATCTTTCCTTTTGCTCTTACCTTTGTTAGGTATATGGGGCTTTAGGTCTGAAACGTGATGCATATCCATATCTTCAGACATATTATGATGCTAATGCAAAACTTTAATGTTGTTCATTATCACAGTGACTAAGTTGTTTTGAGAAAACCCTCATCATTCTGTTTATAATTAACTAGCTATAGCTAATAAGTAACTAGCTTTAGCTAATACTTAACTAATAAGTAACTAAGTGATAGCTAATAAGTAATAAATAACTAGTATTAGCTAATATGTTACTCACAAATTAGAAGCTAATCAATAGTATTAGTTATTACATGAGAATTGTAAGCTATTAATAGCTATTAATCATTATTATAAGCTAAAGCCAACTAATAGAACAAGTTAGTGATAGCTGATAAGTAACTCGCTTTTAAGAAGTAACTATTAAGTAACTAAGTGATAGATAATAAGTAATATGTCACTAACTATAACTAATAAGTAACTAGCTTTAGCTAATAAGTAACTAATTGATATCTAACAAATAATAAGTAATTAGTATTTGCTAATAAGTAACTCACAGATTAGAAGCTAATAAGTAGTATTAGCTATTGCATGAGAATTGTAAGCTATTAATAGCTATTGATTAATATTATAAGCTAAAGCTAGCTAATAGAAAAAGTTAGTGATAGCTAATAAGTAACTAGCTTTTGAGAAGTAACTCATAAGTAACTAGCTTTTAAGAACTAACTAATAAGTAACTAAGAGATAGTTAATAATTAATAAATAACTAGCTATAGCTAATACATAACTAGCTTTAGATAATAAGAAACTAATAAGTAAATAAATGATAGCTAATAGGTAATAGTAACTAGTATTTGCTAATAAGTAACTTATAGATTAGAAGCTACTCAGTAGTATTAGCTATCACATGAGAATTGTAAGCTATTAATAACTATTAATTAGTATTATAAGCTAAAGCTAGCTAATAGAACAAGTTAGTGATAGCTAATAAATATCTAGATTTTAAGAAGTAACTAATAAATAACTAAGTGATAGCTAATAAGTAATAATTAATTAGCTATAGCTAATATGTAACTAGCTTTAGCTAATAAGTAACTAATAACTATCTAAGTGATAGCTAATAAGTAATAAGTAACTAGTATTAGCTACTACATTAGAAGTATAAGATCTTAATAGCTTTTGATTAGTATTATGAGCTAGAGCTAGCTAAAAATGTAAGCTAATCAATATTATTAGCTAATACTTAGAATCATAAGATAAAGCTAGCTAATAAAACAATTTAGTCATAATTAATAAGTAACTAGATTTTAAGAAGTAACCAGCTTTAGCTAATAAGTAACTAAGTGATAGCTAATAATTAATAAGTAACTAGTATTAGCATATAAATAACAAACAGACTGGAGGCTAATCAGTAGTATTAGCTATTACATGACAATTGTTAGCTATTAATATGTATTAATCAATATTGTAAGCCAAAGCTAGCTAATAGAACAAGTTAGTGATAACAAATATGTACCTAGCTTTAGCTAATACATAACTAATAAGTAACGAATTGATAGCTAATAAGTAATAAGTAACTAGTATTAGCTAATAAGTAGCAAAGAGATTAGAAGCTTATCAATAGTATCAGCTATTATATGAGAATTGTAAGCTATTAATAACTATTAATGAGTATTATAAGCCAAAGCTAGCTAATAGATCAAGTTAGTGATAGCTAATAAGTAACTAGCTTTTAAGAAGTAACTAGTAAGTAACTAAGTGATGGATAGTAAGTAATAAATGACTAGCTATAGCTAATAAGTAGCTATATTTAGCTAATAAGTAATTATCAATAACTAACTCATAGTTAATAAATAATAAGTAACTAGTATTTGCTATTACATTAGAATTATAAGCTCTTCATAGCTTTTGATCAGTATTATAAGCTAAGGCTAGCTAATAAAACAAGTTAGTGATAGCTAATTAGTAAAATAAGATAATTTTAGCTAGCAAAACAAGTTAGTGCTAGCTAATAAATAATATAAGCTAATGCTAGCAAATAAAACATCTTAGTGATAGTCAATAAGTAATGTAAGCTAGCACTAGCTAATCAATCAATCAAACACTAGCTAATAAGTAATATAAGCTATTAGTAGCTTATAAATATTAATATAAAGTCATAGTTGCTAAATAATGTATGGTAGCCATAGTTAGTAGCTATCTCTAGCTAATAGAACAACACTATTATCTTTTAAAAGTAACTAACTTTTAAGGAGTAATATATGACCTAACAAATTAGAAGCTTATATGTATGAGAAGCTAACAAACTAGAAGGTAATACATAATATAAGCTATCTCCTAACTAATAGATTAGAATTATTAGGTTTTAGTAGCTTATAAACTATAATATAGCTATTCGATAAACAATAATAAACTCGATGTTTAATAAAATAACTTAGTAGTAGGCATTGGTAGCTAATATAAATATTAATTAGTAATATAAGTATTAGCTATTGGTAACTAATATACGTATAGAATCCATAATATGAGCTGGTAGTAGCTAATAATCCGTAATATAAAATAGCTAATGGTATAAGGTAGTGATATCTCTAGCTACTAGTATATTAGAAATCCTTACTAATTAAAGGGGAAATATAAACTATTAATAGCTAATGATATGATCTAGTTATAGGTAAGAAGTAACATAAGCTATCACTAGTTAATAATCAATAATTACTTGCTTACTTGTGATACATCAAGCAAATGGACAATATGTTCCTCACAATTATTTGCCCCAAGTCTCTTTATGTGCATATATCCTTCTTGTTCTACGAAATCCTACTCTCATTCATCCAAAAATGTGAAAATTTGTTCCTTAACCTCTTTACAAATTAGTGTAACCGGTCTCGGTCTCATAGTCATCTTCAAGAAACTTTTGTTATTATCGGCATTGTTTAATCAACCTATTGTGTCATGTTTGACTTGTCTCTTAACACCCAACAACTTTGATAGCATAGAAATGCTCAAATGATCTCTTCCCAAAACAAAATCACTCTTGAGTAGCATCATCAAACTTGATCTTTTCAATACGAGGTCATCAAAGATTTGTCCATCAATCTATCTTTCTAGTTCACATTTTGTATTGAAGAGTGAGTTTTGCAATATTCCTTTTAAAACCATTGTTTTCTCCTATTCATTTAACTACATTGTTAGTGCCCAAATATGAGATA
>CM035432.1:157894362-158011862 GCA_020310875.1 Ceratopteris richardii | reverse complement strand
ACTGCTCATAACATCTATGCACTTGTAGCTCATAATGGTTGAAATCTACATCACTTGGACATCAAAATTTCCTCCTTGAATGGTGACTTGCATGAAGAATTCTATGTTTTCCATCCCCTCGGTTGTGCAAAAAGGTTATGAAAGCAAAGTGTGAAAGTTAAAGAAATCATTGTATGGATTAAATCAAGCACTACATGCTTGGTATGAGAAGATACATGCCTAATTATTAGGGCATTGATTTCATAATATTCCAACGGAAAGAACCTTCTACGTAATGTTTGCAGATGATGTACTTCTCATGGTTCTTGGTTATGTAGATGATATACTGCTCAATAGTTCTAATGAGATGCATAGTGTGAACACTCTAGGACCACCGGGGCATTTTTTTCCCTCTTTAGGAGGTTTCCCCCCCTTGTATATACGCCTATTGCCTTAACGGGCTACTAATTTTTGTGCATTCTAGTGGTAATACATTTAGTATTGTGTGTTGTGCTCCAAGCTTCTTCTTCTTCCTCTTCCTTGTGTTGTTTGCGTGTTTCCGCAGACGTCTAGCTCCAACAAAGGCTGATCTACATGCATCTTTGTGAAATGTCAAGTTTGGACATCTGCATCATTATTTGGACATGTACTTAATGCAAGTTGATGGGGTGGCACTTCCTTTGTGTCAAACTAAATACATTGACAATTTATTGCAACGTTTTAGCGGTAGCCCTAGTGCCATTCCCATGGAAATAGGTTTACAATTGAGTTTTCATGATGTTGGAGATGCATTCGATGTTGGTATCTATTAGCAAGTTTTTGGATGCCTTATATTGGCATCACTTGTCTTGATATTCAGTCTATTGTCTCTCACATGAGCAAGTTTATGCACAGCCTAGAGGTTGAGCATTGGCAAGAAGTTAAGCATATCTTTCTCTACTAATCTAGGGGATCAATATCACTACATTTTGTTTTTATGTTTACTAAGATTGGATTGGTTGTAATGACACTCATGTCCATAAGTGGCTTCGCTTCATACTTGGTAGGTCATGCATATCTTGCTTGAGCAAGATGCAACCTATTGTGGCCACATCTAGCTGTGCGGCTGAGTATAGGGTAGTCTCCATAGCTATTGTTGAGTTTTTCTGGCTCATATGCCTTATGGATGACTTGGGTGTTGGTCAAACGTTTACCACTAACATATTTATTTCATATTCACAACACATAAGCAACTATGTGAAACCCAATGTTCTAAGACCACACTAATCACATTGAGGTGCACTGTCATTATGCCAAGGAGTGACTCTCTACTAGCATATGTGCCCACACAAGATAATGTTATTGACATTTTTACAAAGGCTCTACCTCGTGAGAAGTTTGAAGCTTTTCGCAAAGCTTTGGGCCTTTTCCCTTTTGTGGATTGAACTAAGTCCACATTGGTTGACACTTCCTTATACATAATTATCAATTCCTTGTTTGCCACATCACTCCCAAGGGGAATTCATTAGTACACTTCCATAGTGATGTGTGTGAACACACTTAGGACCACCGGGGCACTTTTATCCTCTATGAAAGATTTTTTTCTTTTGTCCGACTTGTATATATGCCAATAACTTTAAAGGGCTACTTGCATTCTACGCTTACTAATACATTATGTTGTGCTCCCAAGCTTCTTATTCTTCCTCGTGCTATTTATGTGCTTTCTCGATCCCCAAATTCGAACAAATTCATGGATACTTGTGTTCCTCTCCTAATCTACCTTTGTGAAGAATTAAGTGCAAAGGGTGTCACACATAATTTGAGGTAATTGTTTCTCATATAGAAAATTATATGTGTATTGATGCCTTTGCTTTTAGAAGGACAACTTCATCCAAATTTTAAATTAATCTTGTGAAATAGAAAATATGATTATTTAGATGCTTAAGTATTGTAAGAAGATATCTAATAATTACTCTCCCAATTAGTTAAACAAATTACATTTTAATTATTTGTAATTTCAAAGAAAATGGGATATTCATACAAGAGTCTTAGTTAAAGAGTTTGTGGCATATTTCCTTTGAATGCAAACTTACTTCATAAGGAGCCAAATTCTTCAAATAATATAAATTGTTTTAGTAAATTAAATTTGAAGGAATCATCTTTCATTCACTAGCCTACCATTAGAATCATTTATTTATGATACTCAACACTCATTTTCATCTTGAAATACTCGTTTGACTAATTTTCTACGTGAAGCCTACCCCTATAATTTGTGTTGCATCATTTAAAGGTCTTTTGTGCTTGATCCATCTTGGAAAACTATGAGAGATTGAAACCACAAGATGCAACACCTCTTTTATCATGTAAAGTGCTTGATCTATCTTGGGAAAAAACTTTATTCTCAAGCTATCAGAGATTGGAACCACAAGTTGCAACACCTCTTTTATCATATAAAGAATCTCTTATTCACTAATTCTAAAAAGATTGGGAGTCAAGTAATGTTTAGTAGGCATGGTTAATAAAATAGTTTGTTTTGTAGTTTATTTCTTTTATGTACATGCCATTCACTAGGAATCAAATATCGAAACTTGCTTAACATTATTTATATATGTTGGAACTCATATCATCAAGCCCTAAACATATCTCTACAGGCTATTCACCATTCACAAGCTATCACAGAATAGATAGATCTTTACTTGGACTCTCTTTCCTCACAAGCCAAAAATCCAAGAAAGCGAGAAATAGTAAAGACATGCGCACTTGTGGAGGGTTCAAACGAGCTATAACATGCTGAAAATGGATTTGTACAAAGGGAGTCATGAACCCTGCAAGAACTAAGCACCTATAGATAACTACTTGGAATACAAAATTGGTAATAAAACAAATGATAAAAGTGGAGTTTTTGAAAATAAAGAAAACTCGATCTAACGTCCCTGTCCTCACTAATGTTGGTCTACAATAATTGCTTTGTTTGGGTCTCAAAATCAGCCATAGTGCTATTACTCTAATGCCTTATGCTCTTCTCATTTTGTTACACGCTAGCAAGAATGTCAATTTTGATTACGTTTGATGCTCTTGAATCAATGTTGAGTTCAATTTGTACATCCACTTGACTCAGCTTTTGAAGCAAGATGCAAGCTCCCAAAAACCCTTTCTTCTTCACAAAGGTGTTATGGACCTAGCTAGCTCCTTCAACTCTGACAATATGTTGAATCAAGAAACAGGTCCTAAATCATTTGGCTCAGAATCTAAAAAAATCAACCGCCCCATGTGTGACATCATATCTCTCCCTTTTACCAAGGTTTCACTAGATCATTGAAGTCATTAATAGGTAAATGCATTATCATCTGTAGATTTATGATATATGCATGCTCCAAGAGCACCTCTCTTTATCAACATTCTGCTAGATCACTGAAGTTATTGATTTGCAAATGCATTCACAAATACAGATCTATGATATCTACATGCACCAACAACCCTTGTTCCATTAAATGAAAGTGCAAACGAATAAGAAATAACTAAGAGTCAAATAATAGTTCATAAAAAGAGCAAGATCTTACACATTGGAAAACTTAGGAACCATAAAATTATGGTTTATAATATTTCAGCATAGAACGACTCTTTACCCAAAACTCTTAAAATAATTTCACAAATGGTTTCAATCTATGTACAAGAGCAATTAAAGCAATCTCCCAATCTCAATAGGTTATGTTCTTCTCCCACATCCAAACTAGCATCTCAAATGAGCCAGATGTCTATTTCCCAAAAAAAAGGCCCTTTGAAAACCATTAGGTTCAATACCACAAAGTTGTGACAGATGCTATGAATTAATATCATGTACGTCGATGTTGATCCCCAACATTAACCTAAAATTTGACGTTGTAAAAGTCCTAGTGATATTAAATGGCACGTACATGTTCCATCATCCTATACAAATACTGTATTCATTTTTGTAGCTACAAGTGAAATTGAAATTGAATTTAACAAGGAATTAGAGGCTCATAATGGAAACGACAATGGCTTTCATGTATGCATCTCCTTTTTATGCATCTATTCTCTTTTTTGGATTCTCATGAAGAAGTTTCTTTACTTGCAAGCAAGCAAACATTACACAAACTTGGCACGGTTGTAAGAATAAAAGGACAATTTGCTTCCTCATATTTCTTGTTTATATCTTCCTCAATTCCATAATAAATATTCATTTCCAATTGAAATAATGGAAATACCAACCATTGAACCTTAAATACCTGTTAGGACATTGTGGGCAATACGAAAATTAACATCATACAATGAGCCTTATCTGTACCATATTTATCGCTTCTTGATATGAGTCATGATTATTTTCTTTTAAAAGAAAAAAAACAAACCCTAAATTATAAATAAACGATAGTTCCATTTGTTGAAATGAAAGGGCTGACTAGGGGGTTCCAAATGGAATGAAAAGGCTGAATTCTGCTCTTGGGTTCTTCACCAACTGAACTTACCTAAAGAAAGTAGTTTCATTTCTTACACTGAAGATCTGAATATGCAGTTAAAGCTATGAAGCTCTACTATTTACATTACGAATTTTACCATTGACCATCAGTATGAACTTTATTATTAGTCATTGGTTATGCACCAGATCATTCTTTCCCATGCTTTAATATTTGATTCAAGGGTTTATCTCCACTATGTGTATCCTTTCAACACCTAATGCTTTCTCACCCTTTAATATTAAGAAAAACAGCCAAAACCAGGCTTTGGGAAGACACGTCATTCCCATTCTGCATTAGACACAGCAAGGCTTTGCTTCTTTTTCCTTTAATCACTTTCTAGTCATGGGCTATTTAAAGTGCAGTTCCTTTTTTTACTTACTTCCATTAACTTTCAGGTTGTGCCCTTTGCACCCATTGAGATCATTGATCTCATCAGATATTAGTCAATGTACATGTCTAGCAACAATATTGAAGCACGATGGATGCACTTATCAGAAGGTCCAAAAGTGCAGATTGCCCTCTTCTTTTCTTCACAATTTTTACAATGCCTTCATCAGACGGATCAAAGCAGCAGCTCGACTCCATCTCTTTACAAAGTTTACCTAGGTTCATATATGTCTAAACTTGCAAACAGAGGGTATGCAACACGAAGGCATAAAAAACAAAAGTGAAAACGATCCATTAAGAGTGGAAAGATTCAGATAAACCATAAATGATAAAAATATATAAACGTCAGAAACACAACAAAAGAAACACTTAAAAGGATAGGAGAGAGATGAAACAAAAAGATATTCTAATAGAGGCATATTTGAAAATAAAAAATGAAAAATATAATACAATGAGGAATAGACATAAAGATTCTATTAAAAACAACCAATACTAAATGAATAAGTAAATGGAAAAACCAATAAATGAAAATATTAAAACTAAAACTAAATACATAATAAGTAATAAAAACAAAATTGAAATTTACGCAAAACCATAACTTAAATCTGTCTAAACAAGAAATCTCATATTTTGAATTGCATAGCTAGAATGAGCAGCTATGACATCCCCATTCATGTCATTCGTCTCCTATATAGTTAAGGCTTCTAATTTTTCAAATGAACCTTTATCAAACCCTCTTCTATATTATGATGATTCTTTCTCAAGCTTCGTACAGAATAAATACTTCAAAGAAATAGATAAATGTTTAGAATCAAGCATGAAAGAACATTACAGACAGCATGTGTTTTTCTGTTTACACAATAAAATGAACAACATGAACGCTGTTTAACACATCCTGCTCTTGTGACCATAAAATAAAGTAGATTGATTGAACACTTGTCTGACACTAACTAATGCATAGAAGCTGAATGACGTCAGTTCAGTCTACAGCACACTGTTTCTGGCACACTTCAAACTGAAATGAGCTGAAATAATGACTTTGATCATCGCGATAGATGAAGTCAGTTCATCCATTTCACTCAAATACAAAGATAGAATTTCTCTATATAGTATTTTTTTCCTCTTGCTCCTGATATCTTCACTTCCAAACCAAGACCAGCTAAAGTACATGTCCAACAGGATTAGAAGGAGAGTCAGAATGAAGTTTGGATCTATATGCACCTCAAAGGTGGCCTCTTCTTGGCCACATCTGAAACTTTTCCTCAAAGAAGAAAAAAAAGAAGAAAAAGAAAATAAAGGAAAGAAGGAAAGAATCCTTGTGTTGCCTCTGTGGATCACACAAAAAATGGCCTGGTCATGCAGGGTCTCACTGGTGTCTTTGATGGGCTGACTCTGTGACACAACTTGAAAGCATCAGTGCCATGAAAAACACTAACAGTTAGACCAATATTATGAAAACATACAAGAACAAATTGGTGCATTTAAACATCAAACGCTTTAAAATATGTGTGTGTGTGTGTGCGTGAGGGGGAGGGGGAGAGGGGGATTTTTTTTTTTTTTGTGGGGGGGGGGGGGGGGGGGGGGGGGGGGGCACATGCGAGTGCAAGTGTGAATTCGCATGTGTGTGAGAAAGTGAGAAAGGGAGAATGTACACATGCACCTGCCTATGAATGAATGAGTGAATGAACCTCTCCCTCTCCCTCTCTCCCCCCCCCCTCGCCCCCCTCCCCCCCCTCTCTCTCCCCTCCCTCTCCCTCCCCCTCCCCCCCTACCCCCTCCCCCTCCCTCCCTCCTCCCCCTTCCCCCTCCCTCCCCCCTCCCCCCCCCCTCTCACTCCCTCCCGCCCTCCCTCCCTCCCTCCTTTCCTCCCTCCCTCCCTCCTTTCCTCCCTCCTTTCCTCCCTCCCTCCCTCCTTTCCTCCCTCCCTCTCCCCCTCCCTCTCTCTCCCTCCATCTCCCTCTCTGTTATGACCTCCAGGATCCTCCCTACTGGACAAGACAAGACACAAGCCATACTCACAAACATTAGAAGGGAGGACATCAGACTCGCCTCCCAGCCGTAGAGCCAATACGGGCTCACCCTCGAGCCTGGGAGCCTGCAGCCAAACGGGCAGCCACCTCCAAGGGACTGGCGTCCCCTACCACCAGCCCCCCACCAGTACGGGTGGCAAGGCTCTGCCAAAAGGCCAAGAGTCCAAGTGCCTCACATGAGAGATCCCCCACAAATGGGCCCATGGGTCCTATTTATAGGCTCAAATGAGGAGGTGACCCAGTTCACACTGGGCGGCCGGTTCACAAACACCCATCCATATGTCCTTGAATTTTGGGGACGTAACGCTTCCCCCCTTATTTCTAATTGCTGTCCTCAGCAATTTCTTGGCTAAAACCAAGAGTCCAATCCGTCGACAACCTAACTGACTCCCAGTCAAAACAAACTCAAGTCGGTGCCTCCACTAATCACATACTCAAGATAAGAAGTCTTCGGGACTTCATCTCCCTCTGGTCCGGAACCAAATCGGATTCTAGTGGAACATGTCTGATAATATCTTCCAAGCTCAGATCTCCTACAAGAGTATCACATAAAATCATCCTGTCTGAGTTGAGAGGCAAGGCAACTATCATGGAACCAAGATACCTACCCAAGCTGCCAAACAAGCAATTGTGTGGGACCAAGATACTTGTCCAAGTCACCAACCTATCAACTATCACGGGATCAGGATGTCAATAATTCCTCAAGATAGATCAGACTTGTAAGATATACCAACGATCAGTGATCAAATACGGATCACCATCGAGAAGATAACATCATGCACGTGTCAGTTTGAATTGTCTCAAGATCTAGGGTTAACCAAAGGTACACCCTCCTACCCCACCAAGACCATGCGGTGTGAACATATCATGTGAATAGAATGGAGAACAATGAAGTGCAAGGAAGACAACATAATGCAAGGCTATCTTCGTCGTGTTCTCCTCCTCCCTCTGTAACAATTCCTTCCTCTGGGAGAGAGTCTCTGCTACAAACTAAGGATCCATGCCTCTAGGTCTCGTGGTTGAGAAAGAGATTAGCTCATGATTAAATATCAACAGCAACGGGTTGTACATCGACCGGTGCTGGATACTATCACAAGCATACAACAAGCCCGGAAAGTCACTCGCCCAATCGGACCAGAAATGAGAGGTATATGCTGCTCTCTCTCTCTCTCTCTCTCTCTCTCTCTCTCTCTCTCTCTCTCTCTCTCTCTCTCTCTCTCTCTCTCTCTCTCTCTCTCTCTCTCTCTCTCTCTCTCTCTCTCTCTCTCCACACAAAAAACACAAGGAGAGGAATAGGGTCATTCGAGAGGAGAAATGACATACATACATACAGAGGACATGGATTAGCCCCAGGGATACATTGCCACCGAAAATGCTCCACTACTGCGAGCATTTTCTACAGATCTCAAAACAGGGCTTCATTGAGACTCTCGGATACATGCAGACATGCCTACCACACCACTTACGAGTCGTCATTGGGAAGCTTCGAGTTTCATCACATCAGCTCGAGATCGAGAGTGGTCGGACCAGGGGAGTCCTTAGAGAGGAGAGGTGGTGCCCAGTATGCCATACAAAGATAGAGTGAGGAGCACTTTGTTACCGGATGCCGAGCATACTCAGATCTACGAGCACACTTCCACATGGAGGAGTCACTATAGTTGTGCATGACCACTGGAGACCGGCAGAGGTTGGGACATTTCCTCACGACAGCATATGAGAGACGAGAGGATTCGCTACAGCCCATGTATGAGACATGGGTGAGTACCCAGCATACCATTAATGAGTTCTTTCAACGAGATGGGCTACATCAAACGGGCCCGCCTTCCGGAGGCATAGGGCTCACTCTCCAGCAGGCAGAAGCACAGAGAGTGCAACGTCAATCACATAGGGCTGGATACGAACAACCATGACTATACCAAGAGGATATCTCATGCATCATACCAAGAGGCCATTACCTGCATAGTCAGAGCCACATCTCCCCACGCACCACTACATTATCCCCACTACCTCTCCATCACCCTATACACTATCCTCTGGTTGTTTCCAACCTTTTTTCAGCCTACACAGTTTTGTGTAGCAAGTACTATTTTGTTTTTATTTCTACACAGGGGTTACTACAGTTGTACATGGTTTTGTCTCATAAGCCAAGTTTGGCCTACGGAAGACGTTAATATCGCTTTCTTTCTTTCCCTCCCCCCTGCCCTTTTATAAGGTGACCTAAGAAACCTTCAAAAGGCACATGCATCTCAATGCACTTTTTTTTTTATTAGATCAATGGCTGAAATTTGATCTTGTGGAAGTTATCAAATCAATGGTGTGGATTTAATTCACCCAAAAGCTATCTCAAAAAGCAGTATCAATAAAATTAAAACAAAGAAAACACTAATCTCGCATTTTGCAGTGCGATTTATGTTGAGCTTCTTTTAGAGCTTTTTTCTTGGAGATTCATGGGCTGACCTCATGCTTGATTCAGTTCGCAAACAGATAAATCCGGTTCGTCTCTCAATGCGTTTGGTTCGGTTCCAACCGTATGGGATCGGATCGTGCTGTTAGAATAAATAAAATCTCGAACTAATTCGTTATGTCAGGAGTCGAGCCCTAACTATTTAACTCTTCGCAAATTCGAACGTGAGCTTGAGAGAGCCTAGCGCCGTGCGACGTGCATCAGCTTGAGAGAGTAGTTAGACCTTACCTTGAGGCTTGAGCTGCCGTGAGGCTTGCATCCACGACCCCATATCCATCCTCATCCGGATTTCGCAGCCTATATTCAGCCTTAGCACTTTGAATCCTTGAATTGTGAGAGCCTTTAGCGTCTTGCATTCTTGCATTCACACTAAGCACTTGACCACCATATTCAGCCTTGTCCCAAGTATCTTACATTCAATTATCAATATGCCTTGAAGCATGAATGCCATGTGGGATGCCCATACCATTAGCCACTCATTGACCAATGTTTAAAGTACATCCGCCTCTGGCACTCATAACTGCATGTGCAAATATTGCATGAAGACCTTCTCTACCATGACTACACAACTTATACGTCACGTGTTTGGTTTAGGAGGAATGCATTTCTACATGTGATAAGCTTCCTCCATAGGTTGCTCCAATTGCAATATGTCAGCACGCCTTGCCACAAGAGACTCGTATTGCACGTCGTCATGATTTGGCTTCGGCCGATATCGAGATGATGGAGGACATAGTTCCTTCTTCAAAGATGATGCAACCTGCAACTAGTGCTACTCCGAGTCGGATTTCATCACAAAGAGCCGGCAATATGGAGGAGGACTCTACCACTCCTACACAACGTCCTAGGTAAGGAATCAGTGCCTCATTTATATCCTCGGCCATACAAAAACAAAGACAAAAGGCCACAGAAATACAAATTGTGAGGTGTGTTATTGAATGCAATCTTGCATTCAATGTGGTACGTACTGAGGCATGGAGACTCATGGTGAAAACCATTGCTCAGGTCGGTCCATGCAATGATTGGTATGGACTTTGACTACAAGCGATTGTGTACTACCACGTTAGATGAGGAAAAAGATCGCATTGAGGTACAGTTAGAGCCCATTAAAACAGGTTGGGTGATGTATGGATGTTCCATCATTTATGATGGATGGCGTGACACATGTCGATGACATATTATAAACATCCCGGTGTCATCTTGACTAGGTACCTATTTCCTCCGTGCGATGGATGCCAGTAGAGCAGAGGTTTGTATTAGAGGTGAGTTCATCTTTCAACATATCAAATTTGCCATTCTTGAGGTTGGAGCTGAAAATGTGGCACAAGTTATCACAGGTAATGCATCCAACTGAAAGAGAATGGGGGAAACGATTAAACATGAGTTCCCCAAAATAGTTTGGACACCTTGTGTTGCACATTGTGTAGATCTCCTATAAGAGGACATCAAGAAACTACCATGGATAGAACCCATTGTGAACGATGCCAAACGCATTGTGTGTGAAAATTTCACACGTAAAAACTATTTGGCGTTATCCATATTCCGTTCTCATAGCACCATGGAGATGATTTGCAGGCGAGATGATTTGGCCTGCAGATACCAGATTCATCATTCAATTATATACATGTGTTATGTAGACTTCAGAAACTCATAGATGCATTGTGAGTGACCGTCATAGATCACAGGTGGACAAACCTACCACTTTCCAAGATAGAGCTTGCACATTATGTGCAAAGGAAAGTATTGGATGAGAGCTTTTGGAAGGAAGTGGACTCTCTTGTACCTACTTTAAAACCTATTTAGATCTTGCTTCGTATAGTGGACAAAGAGGGTTGTACAATCGGCCTTGTCTATCATTTCTATATGCAGATTAGACATGCTATCCTGCAAGGAAGGGAACTTTCACAGGAGAGGTATGTGTTTGAAATTTATGTATGTTTCTTTTACTTAACATATTTATATAAAAATTTAGATTTGACGTTGATTTTACTTTGTAGGAAACCTGATATTTTACGGCTAGTGGACTCTCGTTGGTCTTTCTTATCTAGACCCATACATGGTTTTTCGGCACTCTTGTATCCATATTTATGAGCAGAATGCAAACTACGACAGATGAAGGACGAGTACATGCAACGCATCATGTCCCCTGACGATCAACTTCTCTTTGATAGAGATTTCACAAGCTATATGGGGAGTGTGGTCATTGCATATGTGCATAGTACATCTATGCGCAAAGAGGTGACTATATGAATGTAATTATGTATACATACATACATACATAGTACATACATATAGATGTACTACACATAGATGTACTATGCATAGATGTACTATGTCTATATGTATGTGCTATGTATGTATGTCTATATGTATGCATGCATGCATGCATGCATGTATGTATGTATGTATGTATGTATGTATGTATGTATGTATGTATGTATGTATGTATGTATATTTATTTATTTATTTATTTATTTATATTTATATAAAATATACGGATGAACCTTACCTCGAGGGTAAAGGTTCTCCCCTGGAACCGTATGCATACCCAACCTTACGAACCTTACCACCTTGGCTGACCTTCATGCTATATAATGAGGAGGTCTATGCCACACTTTATCATCTAGTCTTCAAGCTATTCATGCTAAGGTTCTAGGGTTAGCAGTTAGGTACTGTTTTGAAGCAGATCTTGGAGTTTTTGCTGCAGAAATTGAGGAGTTTTTACAGTTGCCTTCTATCTCCTTGACACATGCTTGTGTGTGCAGAGCTGTCTTGCTGCTACTTACATCAGAGGATGTTAATTTCTGTACATGATCTGCTGCTGGACTGTTTTTCACAGTCATCTACCTTCATATTTGCACATGCACACACATGTTCGAACTCTTACGCACTTTCATATGTACCTAGTTCACATTGTCTCTTGTGTATTCTCTTTGTCATTCATATACATTATTTGTTTCAAGGGGCATATGTGTTAATGTTCTGAGTGTTGAAAAGATCCTCTAATTGTTTATTGGGCATACCTCACTTCCAAAATTTGGGATCAGCCATCTGCACATACACAATAACTTCAAGAATTTGCTTTCTATCTCTGCTTTCTTATCAGATGGTTATAAAGTGATTTCTAAGAAAGATTCATGTTGAATCCTTACACCTAATGAAGAGCATTGTCTACTATATGGTGAAAACAGAAGTGGGATGTTTATTTTGTCAAAAATCAGCAAAGCTAATCTTGCTAGGTCTTCTACACCAAAGGAGAACATGAAGTTATGGCATGCAAGATTTGATCACATAAGCTACATAGCTCTCAAATCTATGATGGGCAAAGATATGGTTGAGAATTTATCAACTTTTGATTTCCTAAATGATGCCAAATCATTCGAACGATGTCTTGATGGAAAGCTACATAAGCTACCTTTCAAGAAGCATGGATTTATTGATGCCAAAAGGAAGCTGCACATCACCCATTCAAATGCAGATGTTAATGGATCCATGAGAGTAGATTCTATCTATGGACATAGAGACCTAGAGATGCTCAAGCACTCTCACTTATTGCTATGGGGGTTAAGAGTCACACTATTCCTCAAGTCAAGTCATGCAAAACCTCTTGTCAAGCTTGGTTCCATATGGGATTCTAGCGATGCTCAAGCACTCTCATTTATTGCTATGGGTGCTAAGTCACATTATTCCTCAAGTCACTTCTTGCAAAACCTCTCATCATGATTGGTTGGAATTGCAGAATCTCTATCAAAGCAAAAATCCTGCAAGGAAGGCTCATCTAAAGAGATACTTATCCAACACACACACACATGAAAATTGATGAATTGATACAATCTCATATTTTGAAGCTTAAGGATATTCGTGATCAACTTCTATGTGTTGGAGTAAGCATTTCTAATGAAGAGATGGTGAACACACTTATCAATTCACTTCCATCTACATATTGTTCTTTTGTTACTTCTCTCTCTCTCTAGAAGGGTAGAGAATTATCATTTAAAGAGTTTAGTTCATGTTACTTCAAGATGAAGTTCAGCAAAAGAGTATGAAAAGAATGATTAAGCTAAAGTATCATCATCCAGATTCTAAAGGCAAGAAGAAGAAGGAGACTACCAAGAAGGAGAAGAAGATTCAACAAGGCAATGAGGAAAGTCAATCATCTACTTCTAAATCTTCTACATCTTATTCAATCTCTATTCCAACTACTTCTTAGTTCTACCACACCTAAGGAGAAACCTACTTCATCCACATCTACTTTTAAGAAGGGTATATGTCATTATTGCAAGAAATCAAGTCATTATATTGCAAAATGCAAAAAGAAGATTATCAATAAAAAGAAAAGAGCATCATATAACAATGTTGAAGAGGTATCAAAAGCTAAATCTTCTTCAAGTGAAGAATCTTTTGCATGTGTTGGCATAGAAGAAGTATTTTTTGATCATGCAACATCCATGCAATATCAAAAAATCCTTGGATTTTTTATATTGGAGCTACTAAGCACATAACAAGTCGCAAGAAGGTATTTTCATCTCTTACTAACTCTACAAGTAGAAGGGTGATCATAATAGAGGGTCATGATTTGGATGTAATTGGTGTTAGAGAAGTCCCATCAAGAGTAGGTGGTAAATTCACTTTTTCGATATTTCATATGTAACAAAAATGAATGAAAAGTTCATGACAAATCCTTACACCTCATGGAGAGCATTATCTATACAAGATGAAAACAGAAGTGGTATGTTTATTTTGTCAAAAATCAACAATGCTAACCTTGTTAAGTCTTCTACACCAAAGGAGAACATGAAGTTAAGGCATGCAAGATTGGGTCACATAAGCTATATGGCTCTCAAATCTACGAAGGGCAAAGATATGGTTGAGAATTTACCAACTTTTGATTTACTAAATGATGTAGGATCATGTGCAAGATGTCTTGAAGGACAACTACATAAGCTAGCTTTGAAGAAGCATGGATTTATTACCACCAAAAGGAAGTTGCACATCACATGATCACCCATTCTGTTGTAGATATTAATGGACCCATGACAGCAAATTTTATCTATGGACATAAGTACTTTGTCACTTTTATTGATGATTTTTTCCATATTCTGGGGTATTTGGATAAAAAGCCAAATCAAAAGTTTTTGTTATCTTAGTTTGTATCTACGGTTAAGAATGAAAATCAGTCCAAATTTCAAATTTTTAGAAGTGATAGAGAGTACATGTCTAATGACTTCGAGTCATAGTTAGACGACAATGGTATTTCTCATGAACTCATTATTGCTTACACTCTGGAACAAAATGATGCTACAGAAAGAACGAATAGAACACTTGTTGAAATGGCATGCCGCATGTAATATGATGTCTTCAAAAAGGCTTTCACCAAACGGTAAAGAGAAAGTTGTAACTCATACTCGAGATGAATTTAACATGCCATCAACACAATGTACATCTTCTACCATTCCTACTCAACCTATTGAAAAGAAACAAGTCCATGAAATTGGAGAATCTTTAAGAACTCCAGAGGAAAGAGGGATTGCACCGGTCTTTAAGAAGCTTCCAATGTGGTACTTGCAAACTTTGCAAGATAGCGAAATCCAAACATTTAAAGGAAGGGCAAGAAGTCGGAAAGATCATGCAGATCATATAAATTATGTAGAAGTTTTTAAAATTCATAACATCCTTGCATTTACTTCAATAGAAAATGAACAAGCTAGTATCAAAGATGCATTAATTAGTCTTGTATGGAAAAAAGCAATGCAAGAAGAGATTAATTCTATTCATCATATCAAGCATAGAAGCTTTGTGAGTTACCAAAAGGTAAGAAAGCTATTGGTGTCAAGTGGATCTTCAAGATCAAAAAAAAAGTTGATGGTATGATTGACAAGTATAAAGCAAGGCTTGTTGTGAAAGATTTTTCCCAAAATCGCATTTTATACTTCAAGGATTTGCAGATTCTAATTCGACACGTGACAGAGACAAAAAGAATTACAAGTGGCTATCGTTTTTATGTTGGTGAATGTCCTATTTCTTTGCATTTTAAGAAACAACCTATAGTGAATAGATCTTCAAGTGAAGGAGAGTACATGGCTTCTTTTATAGCTACACTTGGCTATTTGATTATAGAAACTTTTAAGTTATCTTGATTTTTATGTTCATCTTTCTATCTAATATATATTCAGAGAGTCAAAAGTGTTATTGTTATTGCAAAGAAGCTTGTTCGTCATGCAAGGACTAAGCATATTGAAACTCATTATCATTTTACCTCAATGCCCATGTTTTTTATCAAAATTAGATCAATGGATTATTTAATCTTGGAAAAGCTATCAAATCAATTATGTGAATTTAATTCAACCAAAAGCTACTTGGTTCCAATCTCTGCATCAGGGGCAATTTAGGGATATCCATCAATTGCTAGAAGCCTTCATTACGGAGCCCAATTCCCAAGAAGGGAAGTTCAAAAAGCAAGTCATTTTTGAGAACCACGATGTGCCCTGTACAAAACATCGTGTTGTTGAGAAAACTTTACAATGATCAGACCCACTTTTTGGTGACTAAAGATGGCTAGAGATGTTCAGAATTATGTAAGTCAATGTTTTAAATATCTGGTAAATACAGAAGAGGATACGTCCTCCAAGTTTGTTACAGCTATTGGAAATACCGCAATCTTGTTCGTAAAGGCTTCAAAAGGACTGAGAAGTACCTGATTGG
The DNA here is from genome assembly GCA_020310875.1 of Ceratopteris richardii. Taxonomy (NCBI): domain Eukaryota; kingdom Viridiplantae; phylum Streptophyta; class Polypodiopsida; order Polypodiales; family Pteridaceae; genus Ceratopteris; species Ceratopteris richardii. The sequence goes on along the minus strand of CM035432.1, from coordinate 157,995,846 downwards.
GAGAGCACCTAACACAGCCCCACTACAGTTCAAAGCAGCTATAGCACTCTCGGCCTGAAAGGAAACAAGTAGCTAAAGTAATGCAATCAATCACAAAACCAAACAAAAAGGCACTGTCAATGATAAACCATCTCAAATTACAAAAACACAATAATGAGCTCTATCTTGTGAAAATCATGTACTTTACACTTAGCTTAAAAGAGATGCTTCTGGAGACTTTGAGTGCAGTGATTAAGTGAAAAAAGTCTATACATTGCGTTGATTGATCGTACATGACACTTACTCACCATTGTTGACTTACGTAAACATACATTTGTGATCACTGCTATCTTGAAACATTTCAACTTTATACAGTGATACTGGCTGCCCACATTACCAAAGTTGAAAGGTGTGCTATGGAAACATCACATCGAGAAAGAATCCAAGCAAATGATTTCAAAATCTCCTTTGAAATACATCGCAGAATTCTTGTGTGTGTGTGTGTGTGTGTGTGCGCGCGCGCGCATGCGCGCGCGTGTGCCTGTGCGCACATGCATAAAAATGAGCACATGAAACTTGGAAGTAGAAAGTGACTACACACTGATTCCAGAAGATAAGAGACAACTAATCAAGACTTGCCTCTATTTTACGTGAAATGATGTTACAGGCAATGCAATTAGTCCACATGAATAACGAAAGCGGTACCATAAAAGCCTTTAACTATCACTCTTACTAGATGTAGCAAACAAACAAAGACAAGAAGGATGAACTGGGAGAAAAGTAGAAAAGGAAGGAAGGAGGAGGGGACGGACAAACAAACAAAGAACAAAACAAATAAAGTTACAAGTACATCATATAAACATTTCCTTTTTCATTTCACTTTCTGTCGACTTGAAAAGAACAAAACATATGTACGCACATCTCACAAAATGAAGAACTTTTAATCCTTGGCAGCAATACACCTGTCACCAACTATATAAGGCTGATTAAATGAAGAACTTCAATCCTTGACAACATAAGCTAACTGAACAGCACAAAATTAAACCAAACATACACTATCTGAGCTTCGCTCAACCTAAACATATGCTTTTCTGGGTTTTTCTGGGCATCAAAAAAGTAACAATATAAAAAGGGATTTAGCAAGAGAATGTTTTGTTTTGCATACTTCTCGGGTTGACAATTTAATGATGTGTAGTTAATCTTTTATGCTATAATGATTGGAGAGAGAGAGGAGTCATTTCTGCCTATATATACTTACAGTGGGACCCCAGTTATTTGGTAAAATTCCACAGACAATCTGTGCTTCTACACTAGCTCATCTTATTGAAATTACTGGCCCCTCTAAAAGCTCGGATATAAATGACATTCAAAAAACTTGCATGAAAACAAGCAACTGAGAATACACAAATAACATCCAGAGTCCAAACACGGTTCAAGTTTCATCGAAAGAGTATAGTTATCTTGGAGAAGCTAGGAGAATAAAATTTGCCAACAAATACCATGACAAATTCCACAAAAGCAATTCGAGTTGTATGACGATGATCTCCAAGAAGCCTTAATCGTGCCACCTGCTAATACAAAGTATTCACCTAATATTTAGTTGTAGAACACTTTGCTTAAGAGTGCAAATATTGTTCAACTTCAAGTACTCAAATTTAAAATCTCAAAAGCAATCTTTTTTGTCTTTATAATACGTACCTTGCCACAAATTCTTTCAAAGAACATCTTCACATCTGTTTGAGAAACCTGAAAATGAACCCCATACATTTGAGACCAATGGATTATTATATGAGTCACATTATAACAGCACCAAAAGAAAAACCATAATACCTTCTTGTCAATGTTTGTGCAATATATTGTTCTAGCACACATTTCACGTTCATCCTCAGACTATGAAACCAAATAGTCAGAATTAAAACTTGTGGAACTAATGCAAAAACCCAAATAACCAACCAGCAGCGCAGGTCAAATGGCTAAAGGACAATTACTTGAGGCAAAAAAGTTGGATTCACAGGCACTATTGCTGTCTTGGAGGGTAACACTCGAACAGGATAGAAACCTAGCATGGTCCCACCAAGGCGAAGAGCTCTGCGAGCTCCCTCTGAAGTAGATTAATGCCTCATGAGTACAGACCTTTTTTGCATGGATTAAGCAAAAACTAAGATAAAACAGTTTATATCTTCGAAAGTCCCCTTTGGAAAATGTACCTTCATCTGTGAACTCCACAAAAGCAAAGCGAAGGACAGAGTTAGGATCTCCACATACTCGACAGTCAACCACCTGTAAAACCATGTGAAGGATCTTTTTACCTCTGGTGGTCTATTATTCATAATTACGAATGAAGATAGAAAGAGCTAACCTGCCCACAATGGTGGAAAAGTTCTGCTAACTGCTCTTCTGTTATCTGTAATTTATAAAAGATGGAAAATTTCAACTTAGTTCATGCTGAGTGAACGATCAATACCACAACTAATCAGCATTGGTACTAACTACCACTCTACATGAATCAAGCCAACAATAAGGATCTTTCATTAGCTGGTCCATAAAGCAATTACCTGATGATCAATATCTGATACATAGACTGTCCTTCGGATGCTCTCATCACGTTGTGCCCTGTGCATTCTGCTATTAATGCGCCTCTTATTGTTGGTGTAACCATTTTTTTTCTAGTTAACCAGAGGGGAAAAAGTATCGATCAGTCTCTGCAAAAGTACAAAATAACAGGTTGACTCCACATGAGAGCCACAATATCTGAGTGGCCAATATACATTGTTACAAAGTTGTCCAATGATATGGCTGAAGTATGACATGGTATGGCCTATGCACGTAGACTTCATGATAAGCTTCATAACCTCAGGAAACTTCTGAATTTACGTGACATAATCAAAGCAAAAGAAAATGAGGGAAAGAAAAATGCATCCAAAACCTGATTTATCCTTTTTAAAGATTAAAAAACAAAACAAAACAGAAAGTGAAGGGCAGAAATACCGATAGCAAAACGAATTATGGGTTCCATTTGACAGAGTAAAGATTACTTACAATAAACAACTATCAAGAAACAAATTCTCTTGCAGCAAAAACTCAAACCCACGGGGAATCGCTTACAATTCAAATGACTGCATGATAAAGATTCTTTAAAGCTCAAAACTAGCATTTTTAAATCTTTAAAAACAATTTTAACTTCTCCAGAGCCACGACTATTATCAAGGATCAACCTTCATAATGCGCTATTTAAATGGATGATAAGCTGAATGCATAATTCAGTTTCAAAACTTCACCCGATGATAAGCCTAATGGTCTGCAAACCCAGCTAAAGTACAAGAACAAAGATATTAGCCTTCACTCGTCAATGATATGGTTTTCTATTGTGCAGAAGATTAAAGATGATAGAAGATGTTGCGTGTAGCCAATGTGCTTATAATTCCAATGAGCGCATGAGATAGATTTAGAGCTCAGTAACTAAAAATCTCTGAGTACAATTTAAGCTTCTCAGATATGTCTGTACTGTCAAGAATCAACCAGCTTTTTCCGAGAACTATTAAACTGAATGACAAGCCAAATGCATAGTTCACTTGCAGGATTTCAACCTACAACAAGTCTTAAAAATTTACATTGTCTGCACACCAAGCTAAATCCAAGGAAGAGACTATAAACCTTTGTGAAACAAGTATCTATGATAGTGCTATGGTCCTACATTGTACAGAGGACCATTACAGGTAACATGTGACGTTGCATGCAGCTACTATTTCTTTGTGGGTCAGAAAGAAGAAAAATTCGTTTCAATGTGAAAAAACTAATACGGTCTTAAGGAATAACATTCATTTGAAATTTCGATGATGTACCGATCAGGCTTTCAAGACACAAGTCCCTCAGTAATTTCTTGGGTTCGTAACAAAGAAAGAACCTTCCATAAGCGGGCAAAGCAAATGCTTGATTAGACGGATTTTGGAAGCCTGATGTGCTTGTCCAGGCATTTCAACCCATAAATCATCTTTCATTTCAACCCCAAAGTCAACGAGTCCCTTTGACCAGTGGCACACCCATCCTCTACATGCAATTACGCACAATCTGAAAGACGGGATGTATTGCTATCAAATTGATATAAAAAACCCAAGAACACGTACAGGATCTCCAGAAAAGTATTCGATTTCAGAGCAAGCATTGACAAGCCCTGGCGGATGAAGTTTGAGTAGATTTGATCAATTACTGATCGTGCTTAACTTCGATTTTTTGGAGACAGATATGTCTAAAACTTTTGAAGTATCCCAATTTTCGATGCACATATCAGCATACATATTACGTGAGAATGTTGAGTGTGGAGAGGGGAAGAATTATCATACATTGGTTATTGAATTTTAGTGATCGTTGATGAATGTGAGAATACCTTGCGGCTGGCATTGTTCTTGGTATTGTTTGCCAGGATATTCTCAGGGGAATGCGAAGGTGGCACAAATTCTTTAGCATTAGGGTTGAGTTTGGAGAAGATGTCCTCGAGCTCACGCATAGTGTCACGATGGTTACATCCATTTTCCTGCTCTTCCTCTGAAGCTGTTGAGGATTTTCCACTTGTAATATCCTGACAATTTGGGCTCACTGTGCTCCCATCCTCGCATCCTCCATTCACACTCTCATTCTCGGTATTGATTTCTGGATGTGGATCTTTGCTTGCAGGCATAGGGGATTCATGAATCTGCTTTACTGATCCAGGATGTCCTTCCTCTGCCTGATGAGCATCCCCATTGCTGATGATGACAGCTGAAGAAGCTTCAAGCACAGCCATTGCCTCTCCTGTGAGGGATCAACGAGCGAATTGGAAGCCCGTGAGTGTGCCTGACTGCGATCGTGTGGCCAAGCTTGAATTGGGGTTGGGAGATGAAAAGTATATTATGAGCTGGCGCTGGCGGAGACCGAAAGAAAATGAAGCGGCTATGGCGATCTGGTGCCCATGCGAAAAGTGGGGCTCGTCTACTGGAGAGAGGAGAAGGAGTTCGCAATGGCTGGTGTTTTTAAAATATATATATTGACCGAGGAGATGAATGAAGCTCAGCTATGGCGACGGGCAAGTACGCAGGACAGAGTTGTCTGTGTATATTGTGTGTGCGCGCTCGTGCGTCCCTCTGAGAGAGAGATACTCCCGGAGAGTCGTATAAAAAATGAGAATATTTCGCATTTTCTTTAAAATGTGGAAGAACTTTTGTGAGCAGCCCTTTCATTTCATTCTCCATATTTAAAAAATATGATATTTTCACTCTCTTTTTTTTTTTTTTTAATAAAAGGAAGTTCGGCCTTAGCCTATTCTCCCAGACTTTAATTAAAATAAGGAAGAAAAATTACAAGTGAATGGGACTAGTGCCCATGGGATCCCCAAATCCCACAAAGCAAGGGAGGAGTATGGCGAGCTAGAGGGCATTACAAATGAGGCCGATAAATCTATCGTCTCCTTCATGTGGACCCATTTGGGTTTCAACTTGTTGTTTTCGAGGAGATAAATACAGTGATGTCTAAACGGTGGAGATTTCTTATCTCGAGAGATTTCTTATCTCGAGAGATTCTTTTCACTCTCTTTTTTGAAGAAATAATAAATCAGTAATGAACTCTAGAAAAGAATTGTTTTCTTCTAACTAAATTTCGATATTAGGGGAAATCCGAAAGGTGTCCCGTGAGTGAGGAGGTAGCTTTTCTTTTTTTTTTTTTTGACGTGTTTTCTCTTTTTCTTTTATTAGTAAAAAAAAAAAAGGCCTTCTACTACTAACAACGTAGTCATGAATTCAAATCTCTTCATGGATATGAAATAGAAGGAAGTTGCATGGAAGGTCTTTGAATACATGTGTCGATGGATGAATTGTATACCTCTTCCGTGTCAATAAACAATGGACAATCGAGAATTCAAAAAGCCATAAATATCAATATGGTTATGGAGCTCTAAGACTAGAAAGGTCCCACTTCTTGGATCAAATATTATGAAATAGTGTGGTGCCAGAGAAATTGTGAGCATTGGTAATGTTACATCATATTATATGGTCAACCTTGAGGGGGACATAAAAACCATTATTTCGTTAGTCTTGAATCTCTAGAGACACCATACCTTCTATCAATAGAATATGCTTCAAAGATATAGATCTCTCAATAAAGTATCCTCCAAGTCATCCCACATATTGTTCCCATTTATGGAATCTTTGAAATTCCAAGTTTTTATTTATTTTGTTTTCTAGATAATAGTGACTTGTTACATGTATGAACATGTGACATCCATGATGCTCGTGTAGATAGAAGAATCAGATTAAAGATGTGCTGATTCAAAGGAGGCAATGGAAGCCAGTAAATGGGATTTCAAAGAAGCCTGTTGACATGGATGAAGATGATTGGGATGAGTTAGATGAAATGGCCAGGTCTACCATTCACTTGCACCTGGCAGAAAATGTTTACTTTATAGTATTAGATTGTGAAAGTGCAGAGGAGCTTTGGAAGAAGTTATGCAATACATATGAGAAAGAGACGGCATCAAATAAAGTGTATCTGATGAGAAAATTATATGACCTTCACATGAAGGACACAAGTAGTGTTGCTGCTCATCTAAATGAGTTTGATGCTATATTCTCCCAGTTATAGGCTTAGAAAATGGATATGGATAATGAAACGAAAGCAGTATTGTTGTTATGCACCTTGCCATCATCATGAGATACATTTTGCACAGCTATTAGCAATAGTTCACCTGGTGGTAAACTCGTCTATGATGATATATGTGGAGCACTCTTGAGTGAGGAGATTCATAGAAATCTATGGTTGGCACTCAGAGTGGAGATGCATATAATGTTCGTGATTCTTACCAAGGAAAGAATCAGCAATGTGGCAGGAGCAAGAACAAGGAAAAGAATGGTCAATGAAATAAGAGTAGAAGTAAATCAAGGGAGAGGGATATTGAATGCCATTATTGTCATAAGAAAGGACATATGAAGAAAGATTGTTATGCATTAAAGAATGCTAAAGGTAAAGGACAGAACGTTGATGGGCATGTTAAACAGTTATATGCACCATCTACTTCGACTGTGAAGATTGAAGAAATTAATGTTATTTCTGATGATGCTGATGTGTTGACACTTGATAGTATTGTGTCAACTGAGGCACTTATCATTGATTCTCTTTCCCACACATGGTTGCTAGATTCTGGTGCTTCTTTCCATGTGACACCACACAGAGAATGGTTCTCTAATTATGCAGCAAAGTCTCTTGGTACCATGAGACTTGGTGACTCTTATGAGTGTGATGTTGTGGGGATTGGAGATGTGGTTGTGCAATTCATTGATGGTTCAAAATTTACTATGCATAATGTACTCCATGTACCTCAGTTATCACGCAGTTTGATGTCAGTTCATCAACTTGATGACCTTGGTTACAAGGTGGTCTTCTATGCTCAGTCCTTTCACATATCAAATGGCAATATGGTTATTGCAAAAGGAAGCAAAGTTGGCTCACTTTATCCTTTATTTGTATCACAGAAAGAACACTTGTTAGATGTTACTGAAAAACATATGGCTTGTATTTGGCATGGTCCTTTGGGCCATATATCTCGTAGTGGAATGGAAAATCTTTCTCGTTCTGGCTACTGTGTTATCTTTCTCCGATTTTTCATTTTGTGAGCAATGTCAATATGGAAAGCAAACCAGAAATGTGCATAGAACGCACATTGACTCTTCAATTCAGCCTTTAGATCCTGTTCATACAGATGTGTGTGGTCCTGTGCCCACTAGGTCCTTAGGTGGCTCTCTTTACTTTGTCACTTTCATGGATGATGCTACTAGAAAAGTTTGGGTATATTCTATCAAATCGAAGGATGAGGTATTCCTTACTTTCAGAAAATGGCTTGCTTCAGTTGAGACTGCAAAAGGAACTAAGCTTAAGGCTTTATGTTAAGATAAAGGGGGTGAGTATACCTCACATGAATTCAGCCTTTTTTGTTAGTCTAGAGGGATTTGTAGAGAGTTTACAACTCCTTATACCCCAGTACAGAATGGTGTAGCTGAGAGGATGAATAGAACTATTCAAGATAGACTAGTCTCTATGTTGCATCATGCAAACCTCTCACAAGGCTTTTGGGCAGAAGCAGTATTGACTGGAGTTCATGTGATTAACCTTTCACCTAGTACTGCCAAAGGTCTGAAAGTGGCACAAGAGTTGTGGACAGGGAAGCCACCATATTATGATCATCTTTGAGTTTTTGGGAGTGAAGCATATGTTCATATACCCAAGAATCTTAGACAAAAGCTGGACCATAAGTCAAAGAAATGCATTTTTCTTGGATATGGTCGAGAAGGAAAATTTGGATATCGCTTATGGGATCCTGAAACACGGACAGTGATAAGGAGTAGTGATGTCATTTTCAATGAGTCTAAGATGCATAAACAGCCCATTAGGGAGGTTGAAGTGAGAAGAGTGGTGTTTGAGGATATTAGTCCTCCGGTTAGCATGCATAAAAATGCTGCACATAGGGATGTTCAAGAGAATGTCCATTCAAATCAGTATGCACATGTTCCTATTCAGCATACATTGAGACGTTCTGCACGTGTCTCACATTCACCTGATAGATATGTTCCAGGTTTAGATTTTGTTATACTAACAGATTTCGGTGAGCCTTCTTGCTACAAAGAGGCTATGCAGGCAGAGGATCATGTCAAGTGGGAGCGTTCCATGAAGAGTAAGTTGGATTCTATTCACAAGAATGGCACTTGGGATTTGGTACCTTTGCCAAAGGGCAGGAAAGCTTTACCATGTAAATGGGTATATAAGCTGAAATTCACATCAGATAGTGCATCTCCAAAGTATAAAGCACGACTCATTGCAAAGGGTTTTAAGCGGCAACATGGTGTTGATTTCGAGGAAATCTTCTCTCCAGTGGTCAAGATGACTACCCTGCGCATGTTGCTTGGATTCGTTGCAATGGAGGACTTAGAGCTAGTCCAAATGGATGTGAAACTGCTTTGTTGCATGGAGATCTTACAGATGAGATCTATATGGAACAACCAGAGGGTTATGTAGTTCCTGGCAAGGAAAGTCTAGTTTGTAAGCTCAGGAAGAGCTTGTATGGACTTAAACAGTCCCCTAGACAATGGTACCCAAAGTTTGATGCTTTTTATGAAATATCAAGGCTATTCTCGAAGCAATGAGGATCATTGTCTCTACACAAAGAGATGCTCAGATGGCATCTTGATATGCTTGATACTTTATGCCGATGATATGTGGATTGCTCGGAAGTCCTCTTATGATTTGTCAATTCTCAAAAAGAAGTTGAGTCAGACTTTTGATATGAAGGATTTGGGGGATGCCAAACACATTCTTGGCATGCACATTACTCGTGATCGGAGTAAGAGATGCATATACTTGTCTCAAAGTGAGTACATATCCAAAGTACTTCACAGGTTCAATATGCAGGGTGGAAAGGCATTGAGTACACCTTTACCCACACATGTGAAATTGAGCAAGGATGATTGCCCCAAATCAGATGAGGAAAAGGAATTCATGACCAAAATTCCCTATCAGTCTGTTGTTGGTAGTTTCATGTATGCTATGGTAGCTACGAGACCAGACATTGCATTTGCAGTGGGCGTTGTGAGCAGATATATGTCTAATCTTGGCAAGAAACATTGGGAAGCGGTCAAGATGATTTTGAGATATCTGAATGGCACTAAGGACAAGTGTCTATGCTTAGGTAGAGGGAAAGCATCCATTATTGGTTACACAGATTCTGACCATGTTGGTTGTGTAGACAATCGTAAGTCTACATCAGGGTACATTTTTCATTTTGTTGGAGGTGCTATCTCTTGGAGATCTCATCTTCAAGAATGTACAGCTGTTTCCACCACAGAAGCAGAGTATGTTGTAGCAAGTGAGGAATGTAAGGAAGCATTGTGGCTTTCTCATCTTGCTTGTGATACGGGTTTACCTCAGCATGTACCTTGCTTGCTCAATGATAGTCAGAGTGCCATTGCTTTGCCTAAGAATCTGGTCTATCATGCAAAGACCAAGCACATTGAGGTGAGGTATCACTTCATTAGAGATTGCTTAGCCACTGAGCGCATTATTCTTGAGAAGTTTACACTCGAGATAATGTTGCAAATGCTTTGACTAAAGCTCTACCACAGGATAGCTTTCGACACTGTTGTGACTTGATGGGGGTTACTTGATTCTTGATCTTACACAGTCACTTGTAAATTGTTTAACATGCCCATCAGGTGGGAGGTATAGTTTGTATACTTACACTGAGGTATTCTTTATCATTCTTTATTTTTCTCACATAGCTACTCTGGTCATATTGGCCTTTAGTGGGAGATTGTTATCGTTAGTGTCCATGTGAAAGGCCAAATGGCCACCGAACACTTCTTTGTATATGTTCTTTAATAAAACATATAGTGGTCTGGTCAGTCACAAACTGTAAGTTCAACCGCATTTGTAATACCTAAGAAGTCTATCTTCGTGCTCCCTGTGTACTGTGTTTTCTACATATTCTGCAATCTCTGTGTGGAGTACTGTGTGTGGCCGTAGGAGCTCGATTTTCTACTCCAAGCATTTCGTCGTGGAGCTCTCGGGAAGGAGAGCGCACTGTGGTGCATTGCCATCGAAATACTTCACCCATTTTTTATTCTAAAGAAGATTAGCATACTCAATTTAGTAGAGGTCTCTACAGTAACCATTCCAACTTCTTTCTTCTTCGCCTTTTTTATAACCAATTTAGGACAACTCATAATGAAATGATCGTTTGCCTTATAGTACTTGCAAAGCGGTTTTTATTTTTGTTTTCTTGTCATCTTTATTTTCTATCTTTCACCATGAAACATTATCAAATTCTTACTATTAGATGAGCTCAATTTACCTTTGCCCTTCTAAATAATGAAGAAAGCTTGATTTGCAAAATGCATAATTGACCTATTCTATCTAGATCTTCCTACAACAAAAATAGAGACCATCTCCTCAAACGTTAAGGCACTTAGAATGACTTTCCAAGTGTCTTAACTTGGAGTCAAAAATTTGATAGATATGGAAAACCATTAAGTTCAATCAACCAAGGAGAATCAAAACTTTGATAGATATGGAAAACCATTAAGTTTAGTCTATACAAGTGAGCTTCTGGCAAGATTTCATCTACGATGATCAACTGCTCTTTAATCATTGATCTTTATCAAAAAGCTGTTTGTTGAATCTCCTTCATATATATCCTCACTCTCTAGGTGTTTTCATGGGGTAAGTAACAAGAGCTTCATTTCTTGTATGATGTAGTGTGGCAAGAGTATCTCAAGAATCTTTGGCTATCTTGCATGAGCAAATGTGAGGGATAATGGCATGTTTGATGGGCAAAGCTATCAATGCATATGATTCTGCATCTCTACAATCCCAACAAAGTTAGGTGCAATAGGCATTGCATTAGGATGAGGAACATGAAGATCACCATCTTCAATACCACTTGCATCACTTGTTGCCATATAATTTGTAGGTGTAGGAGGACGAGTTTCAACACCTTACACAATATTCCACAAGACTTTTGCTACAAATGCATGACACATCATGTGAGCCCTCAATGGGTACTTAGAACCATCCAAGTTATCCTTGACAACCAACATACAAAATACATATTGCTTTTAGCCATGGCAACTAATTGTACCCCAATGTAGAAAATTGATTGTTTCTCAAAAAATTGAAACTGAAGTACTCAATCGAGCACCACTAGACCTATAGCAGACTTTGCATTCTTATACTAACGTAGTAAAAACTATATATATGTTCGGCACAAAAGAATGAAGTTGCCTCCATAATTGCTATGATAGTGCACTTGAAGGCCAAAATAAGCTCAATTCAATTTTTTGACCCAACATAAGAAAGTGAATTTGAAGTACAAATTACCCCGAGTATGCTCACCAAATTTTGTGCAATTTTGAGGTAGTTCTTGGAAGGGTGTCGATGACGCCCTATGGAAAGCAGTGACTTGCTTTGATACGGATTGTTAAATTTAAACGAATAGAGAAGAACACAAATAACATGAGGAGGAATGAGAAGCTTGGTGCACAACACTAAGTGTATTAATAAGTGAATATACCAAAGATAAATAGCCCATTAGGGTTATATACATATATTCAAGCAAGGGGAAAAGACCCTCTAAAGAGGGAAAAAAGTTTCATGACAATCTTAAGTGCATTCATATGCAATGCTTGAAAAGGTTCATAGAGACATGTTATGATGCAAATATAAAGATGAATTAGGTATGAGAATTTCAACGAATCTCAACGTCTTGCATCCAATGAGTGGCGGTGTCATGCAATAATCATAAGCATTGGCGATCCTAGAAAATGTAGAGAAAGATATTGTTGTGTGAGGAGTTAGGAACGGAGAGAGAGAGAGAGGCTCAAAGCTTAGTTTACAACATCCCCCCCCCCCCCCCCCCCCCCCGAGTTTGATATGATGTGGCTCTTTGTTGAGCATATCCTTCCCTATGTGTACATAAGAGTGGTACAAATATCATTCATGTTGTTTTTGTTGTTGTTGTTGTATTCAAGCAACAATGCCTAGTGGCATGGCTTATTTTTCCACAAATTTTACAAGGATTGATTTTGTATCAATCCTTTGGTAGATGATTGGTTCCTTACAACAGATGGATTTTGTGGAACCTTTTACAAATAAGGCATTTGTGCTAAGCTCGTTATGATTTTCACACTTACCTTCATGTTATTGTAGGGAAATGATAAAATCATCAAGTCTAGCAATGGAATCCTTCTTCTTAAGCAAGATCACAATTTGATTGAATTGTTCATCAAGAACAGCTTCTAAGAGTATTGCTACTTGAACTTAATTGTTTATTTGGCATTGAACATCGCCAAGTTGGCTACATATGCTCTAAATATCTAAAACGGAGAAGGCATATCCTCCCCTTGTGTCATTGTGAGTGAGTAGAATTGGATTTTGAGTGCCATTTTTGAGTTTTTGGCTAAGGCACTAGATTTATATTCTAAAGTGATTCATGCTTTATGCATAGAGGTACAATCATCTAAGAAATGTGCATAACTATCATTTAGAGATGTAAAAGCATTTTTAGGGCTTGCTCACATTTTCACTAAAATATAGCATTTCACTTGAAATTTCATCTTATTAGTTCTTCACAATGGAAAAAAGTCCTTTAGAAAGTGTCACAAAGTGACTTATACACATGTGCCCTTAAAATGGTCTCACACAAGTGACTGGCACTTTCTCTAAAAATCACTAATTTCCTACTATTGTACAAGGCTAATATTACATTCTTCAGGGAACATGAAACTAGAGGACTTATGTAGAACATTTACATGGCTTTTTGAAGTTTTAGAAAGGCTTTTTGGAAAGAAAAATGGGCTAAAACATGAAAATTTTGGGGCTCGCTTTTCTTCACTTCTTTCTCCTTCAACTACCCTACCAGAATTTTGGGCATCCTTTATAAAAATTGTGAGCCAAGTTCTTGAACAATCAAGGGGCCATTATCCTACCACAACATACTCACTATTCATAAACACCACAAGCACGGCACCTACCATCCCCATCTATATGGTAGAACCAACATGCATGGCACTATCTGACCCCATGGATATCTCACTACCCATGGCACCACCCCCTCCCCCTACACTTCCATAGTCTCCCATTCCCCCTCCACTAACCTCACAGGCACCTATAGCACCATCATGCACCACATTCACAACTCCCATTCCCACTTCCCTTCCCCCCTATAAGTATCACATCCATGTCTATAAGTAATACACTTGATACTATGATTCAGTGTACCACACAATTGTGATAGTAATATCAACAATTGGAAGAATGAAATACCATGCTCAAAGAGGAATCATAAAGACCACAAGCTAGAGTTACTACATAGGAAGGAGACAACCGCACATTACGAGAGTAGTACGACAACCTCCAACAGGCACACAATGAACTTGAATCTCAAATGCAAAATGTGGATCAAGAAGCTATTAGAATATGGAGACTATGTTGCACCATCAGGTGGATAGAAACTTTAAACTACAAAGAAACATGGGTCTTCTCTAAAGACACATGGTAATGGCTATCGAAGAGAACCAATGTCTCCAATAGCAAAATCAAGATAATTTGGAAGTAGCAATGGAAGGAATCCCAAGAGCAACAATCATTCCTATAAGGATTCAATTTATTCCTTCTAAAACCATTTGCGTATTATTGGAGGAATATGCAAATTTCTTGGAATCTTATGCAAAATTAGAGGAGGAATGTGATGAGCCAAGGAAGCAGCTAGCCACAACTAGCAACTAAGTGCCCAAAGCCATTCGGCTCCAAGATAATACATAGGAATTCGATGCACTACAAAAACAAATCGAGGACTTACAAGCACAATTGTCACAATACTAGCGACCCCCATCCCCATGGGTGGAACTTGAACCAAAGGAATTTGTGAAATTTCGATGGAAGAAACTTCTAATGATGCCTATGAGCCACAACCACTACCTGGGGCTCAAGTAACTGAAGAATGACAAGATACATACACACATACAATTGCATACACACATGCACACACATACATATACATGCATACACACATACACATGCATACACACATACATATGCATAGACACATACACATAGATACACACATATACACACAGACATGTACATGGATACACACATACACATGCACATACACATGCACATACACATACACATATGCACAGACACACAAGTATATATCACACATGCATATATCACACACATACACATACATACATACATATACATCACACACATGCTCATACATACATACATACATACATACATACATACATACATACATACATACATACATACATACATACATACATACATATATATATATATATATATATATATATATATATATATATATATATATATATATATATATATATATATATATATATATATGTGTGTGTGTGTGTGTGTATGTATGTATGTATGTATATATATTCTAATCCATTTTGCTTTATATGTACATATATTATGGATCATAATATATATATATATATATATATATATATATATATATATATATATATATATATATACATACATACACACACACACACACACACACACATATATATATATATATATATATATGATTTTATATGTACATATATTACAGATCATAGTATAGAGTGAAAGGCGAAACTTGGATTCATAAAGAATCTTATGAGAAGAAAAGTTCCACTTGATTCCTTAGGACTGTCATGCATGAGATGCTTACCCAAGGGCCAAAGGAAGGTTCCTCTACTGCTTTATTTACAACAAGAGAGCTATATGTGCATAGGTATGTTCTCTTATTATAATTTTTTTTATTATGTTTTCTTATTATTATATCACAAACTTTTTACTCATTTTAATTTGTTTATTTTCTAGATATCTATACCACCTTTAGCTCATGAGAGCACAATAGAGGTATCTATGCAAACGTGCATAGGTAGCCTAGGGTTGGAGTGTGACATATCACATGATGGTGGTATGATATACATCATGAATGGTTTGAAGTTGAAAAAAAAGAATGAGACCTTTATGTGACTCCCACTTGTGATTTGTTCACTTAAAATGGGCATAAGTATAAATGTTACATATTAAGTGAAACATTTAGTTTATGTTTTACTTATAGGATCTTTTTTTGCAATGTTTTTTATGAGAGAAGCAAAAAATATGTACTTAGTTCACTAGAGATAGAGTTTGGAATTGGGTGGGCTCACAAGTGGTGTTGAAAAGAGATGCGGATAATTAGGTCATATCATCATGATAGTGCATGCACAATATGCATTGCTTTTATTTGTTATATCTATGTGTGTATACACACACCCACACACACACACATATATGTGTGTGTTTGTGTATATATATATGTGTGTGTGTGTGTGTGTGTGTGTGTGTCTGTGTGTGTGTACATATCCAAGTTCAAGATATCATTTAAAGAAGGACCAATATCATGCAGAGAAGAAACATTGCATCTAGTCCTCTTGTTATCACTGTGTATGTTGATTTCAATAACCTATTCTTCAAGTGAAGATGCATCACTTACATTCAACACAAATCATTAGCTACTCGAATCAACGAGGACCATAACACACACACACACACACACATATATATATGCATATATATACACACACACATATATATGTGTGTGTATGTGTAATAGGCCATTCAATAGTGAAATAATTCACTTTGACCTTTTCGAATTACATTGTGGGGATAATGCTTAGAATGAAAAATTAGGCCATTTTATGCATATAGGCAAAACTATGGGATGACAAGTTTCATGTTCTCTCTCTAGACCTTATCCGTATCGTGTTTTCTAGTTGAAAATTGAACATGAAGATGAAAGAATTAGGAAAAATTATGTATGAGAGAAAGCTAGAGCATGCATAAGAGAATAAAAGTGTCTGTCTAAAAATTTTTGTGAATCATGTTGTAAGTACCCGGTTTAGGGCTCTACATTTAGTTCACTATAAGAAAATGCCTTGATTTTATTCTCTCTAGAATTTCTAAACTTGCAGGACTCAAAAGTGGTACTTGGAGGTAGACTTGGACCTAGGTCATCTCTAACATTATTGTGAAAATCGAAAAATTGAATAAAAGTATCTCTCACGAGCTTAACCTGATTCCTTATTGGTTTTGAGTTACAAGGCTTGGAAAAGTGCCGTTTTTTTAGGTACTTAAAAAAAAGAGGGCTTCTGTATTTCTATTCAAATCAGTGATTTTGATGCTTATGTGTTGTCATGCCTAAGTACAAATGTCTTTGGATGTCTTTTTGGTGTTTTTCTTCTATTTTTCTGTGATGTTTGGATAGGTACCGCTAAAGAAAGCACCTGACTACTACAAACACATGCTTTTGCAAAAGTTTTGCAAAGAATGAACTTTTTCTAAATTTGGAGGATCACACACTTCTTTGGGCAACGATCAACTATGTTATAAGAAGATCTGCGCATCAAAGAGGAGGAAGCCAC
The DNA here is from genome assembly GCA_020310875.1 of Ceratopteris richardii. NCBI lineage: Eukaryota > Viridiplantae > Streptophyta > Polypodiopsida > Polypodiales > Pteridaceae > Ceratopteris > Ceratopteris richardii. The sequence goes on along the minus strand of CM035432.1, from coordinate 157,978,864 downwards.
AAAATCAGAGAATTACTAGTATGAATGAGATTGTGATAGCTCGAGGGTGGTCAAGAGGTCCATGCCTCTTCAAGAAGTTATTTTCCAAAGCTATTGTGTCAAGAAAGAAGAGGTTTCATCCACAAGCTATTGATGTATTTGGAAATTGAAAACTTGAGATTCATAAGATAAGATCTCTCTCTCTCTCTATCTATCTGTCTATCTATCTATCTATCTATCTATCTATCTATATATATGTATATATATACACACACACACACACACATATATATATATATATATATATATATATATATATATATATATATATATATATATATATATATATATATATATATATATATATATATATATATATATATATATATATATATATATATATATATATACACTCAGTTAAACACTTGATCTGATTTATTCTTTTTTAAATGAAAGTAATGTTTGCTTATGTCTTTTGTATGTTTGAGTGTTCATCTTTATGGTTTTGATGAGGAACACTACTATATATATATATATATATATATATATATATATATATATATGTGTGTGTGTGTGTGTGTGTGTGTGTGTGTGTGTGTGTGTGTTTGTTTGTGTGTGTGTGTGTATATGTATGTGTGTATATCTAGGCTCAATAATATCATTAAGAGAAGGAACAATATCATGCAAAGAAGAAACATTGCATCTAGTCCTCTTCTTATATTTGTATATGTCTTCAAGAGCAGATGCATCATTTACATTGAACACAAATCATTGACTACTCGAATCAATGAGGACCATATAATAATAAAAGATGAAAATAAGAGTAAATACAATAGGATTCTTGGTATACAAGTATACAAGAAAAGTGTGTACAAATATACATATATACAAATGTAGTATGTTTTGATGTAGATTTTATTGTGCATTTAGTTGAGAAATGATTCCACCACCTATTAGAGAGATGAATCTCCTGCCAACCTTATGCCTCTCTATATATAGCTACTCGAATCTATGAAGACCATAATACATATATAGATACATACACATACATACACAGCATGTGTACGTATGTATGTGTGTGTGTGTGTGCATACATACACATGCATTTATCACACTCATATCCATATACATAGACATATATCACATACATGCACACTGAGACATACACATGAAACACACATGTGTGCATACTAACACATGCATACATATAATACATATCAATACACATGCATATACATATATATATACATATATATATGCATATATATACATACATACATACACATGCATATATCACACTCATATCCATATATGTAGACACATATCACACACATGCATAGATACATGGTAGAGATTTTTGTCCTAAAATATATAGCTATATAAAAAATTGTAGGCATATCCCCGAGCTTCATGTTCTAACTTAAAAAAAAACATATTTTCATCTCTGTGGTGGGATTCAACTTATATTCCATTTGAATAAAGGGGAATCTACTGTCGGATACCCATCCATATGATTCAAGTTAACTATCATTAACTCGAGTTAGAAAGCTATAGATCTCTTTGGGCAAAACTTATGACCTTTCTTGAAAATAAAGCTATATACAAACTTCTAAGCATACACCCAAGCATGATTTTCTAACCTACAAGAATATATTTCATCTCTAAGGTGGGTTTCATTTCGTATTCCATATGAATAGAGGGGGATCTACAATATGATCTAGTCATGTTTTTTCATTATTACCATCCTTTTCATAAGACATCAATATAGTCTCATCTTCATTATCTTTATTGATTTCTGTTATTTCTTCTATTGTTAGATTTGTGTTCTCATAAATGACATCATTTGTTGATGGACTAATATCGATTTATGGTAGTTCCTCTTCATCATCTGTAGAATCATCGCATAGACTATTATCATTCTCATCAAGTAGATTATTATCATTGTCATATAGAATGATTCTAATTTCTCTCTAAGATGTCGACAAATCACTATTTTGATGATGAATCATCAACATGATTTTTTCAAACAATGATCGAACTCTAGGTTGAACATGAATGACTTGCCACCAGGGATGAGCATCAAGCAGAAAAAAAAAAGATTTTTCAATATGACTAGGAAGAATATATGGTTATCTTGTTAATCACATTATTTTCAAAAAGTCAATTTTCCAAAACCTGAATAATTCCCTTCTCAACATGGAATTATTGCCTTTATACTCAGCTTGAAACCAATCAACCTTCAAAATATAAAAAAAAACCTTCATTATTGTGTTCTTGAAAAAATAATAAACTATATTATTATAAATAGGTGTAAATCACCTCTAGTGATGGTTGAGGGCATGCGGCCACATGGCTCTCATGCAAAGGTTGCATGGATAGGGAGAAAGGCTATTCATAGTGTTATGATGTTGGGAGTTGAATCAGTGTTCTCTCATAAGTTTTCTTATTGATTTTTGCACAAGTTTCTTGATAATTTTGGACTCCACCAAAAAAGGGAGTCAAGGAATCATAGGGAGTTTCTAATATTGGTATTAGACCACAATGACATCCTGACATACACAAAGAATGATGGCAAATGGAGACGCACAATGTAGAGGATGGGCTCGATGCCAGACCCATCGGAAGGCACACATAGACCTTCTAGGAGGCACCCCATAGAGAGGAGAGACCTCTCTCACTCTCCTTCATCCTTGGATGAAGGAGAGGACTCTTTGCTCCCCTATTTGAAATCCTCCTTGTCCCTATTGCACCCGGATGTGGGATAATAAGACCGTTCGCATTGCTCTCAAAGTGAAAGGCCAAGAAGAGAGAAATCAATTTTGCAAATCAAAGGAGTTGAAAGGAGGTAAAAAGATAATTTTTCTAATTTTTTCAAGATTTTGGAAGAAGAAGGTTTTGCCAAACATCAAGAACAACACAAGGCTATGTTCTTTGGTGCATGCACTCTAAGAACAAATCATCTTTAGAAGATTTGGCATCAAAAACTGGATTTTTCAAAGTTGCAAAGTCACCTCCTAAGCAAGATTCTCTTTTCTCCCCCTCCTATTGTGGTCGCCCGTCCAAAGGAAGTTTCTACAACGGGGAGGCCTCGTGGGCCAAGCTGATCTTCAGAAACAAGAATGAGTTGGCGCTCATGGGTTTCCCAAATTGGAAGAATCTTGACATCTTGACCTTGCTGTTTTCCCCGATCCCCGTCTTCCCGAGAGGCTCTAATCTGGTGTTCTCCCTTTGGAAGAGTTGGAATAAAGTCAAAAGCTTCACAAGAATAAGTGAAGACTGGAAGTGGGCTGCCGGTATCAGACAAAACGACTCTATCTGGTTTCCGATCCATGGCATCCGGAGTGTGGAATCTTGGAACATTCAAAATGCCAAGAAGCTATGGAACAAAGGCTTCAAAAAATGGAAACATCTCTGGAAACAAGACACCAACCGCTGGATCAACTTTGAGGATATTGACCCTAGCATCAACATTTCGCATGAAGAATGGAACACTTTGCAAAGCAGATGTCTCGCCTGGGACCGTCACAAAGTTCGCCTTCTCATGGGACACGACATGTCGAGCTCGCTTGGTCTCAAATGGCACAATGGGAATAGCCTATCAAAAATCCCGAACATCAAAGAAACGGTCGACTATCAGGTTAACCTCAACAAAAAGTGGTGCATGTCATGGACGCGGCTTCGGTGGGACATGAAGTTCATGGCTATCTGGCACCCCCTCATAGAAATCAAAAAGTCTGTCCTCTTATGGCAAATTCTTCATCATGGAATCTGGACCAACCTTAAGGCTAGCAAAATTTGTGGGATCTCTCCCTGGTGCAAACGATGCCACCGGTCTATTGAAGATGTTTCACACATCTTCTTTACCTGCCCCAACTCCAACAGACTCTGGCAGGTGGTTGGAAAGAGAATTAGACTTCAAAAACGTCTCAGCTGGCAGCAAGCCCTGCTGGGAGAAGCGATCGGCTGCTCCGCGACTCTCTGGAACGCCATCAGAGGGGAGGTCCTATGGAAAATCTGGCGGGAAAGATGTGCTTTCAACTTCGGTGACTCCCCCAAGGAGTGGTCAATTGAGAAATCGCTGTTCCTCCTTGGCAAAAGGATTGTCAACTGTAAAACCCCCCCCCCCTTTAGGCATCATCAAGTACTCCTTTTGATCGATAACAAGCTTAAACCCAAGTGGGCCCCACATGAGGGTGATGAGAGGGTAATTAACCTTCTTTGTAATGTCATCTAAGCTCTGTAAAAGCTTCCCCTGCTTTGTGGGATTTGGGGGGTCCCGTGGGCACTAGTCCCCTTCTCTTGTACTTTTCTTTATTTAATTCAAGTCCGGGAGAGTAGGCTATTGCCGAACTTCCTTTATATTAAAAAAAAAAAAAGATTCTCTTTTCTTGCTTTTACTCTATCCTTAACCTACAACCTCAACTTCAAGGAGGTGCTATTTTTGAAGCTTTCTAAGGACACCAAGATCATAGGTTTTGGACGCTTTTATACAAGTCAAGAAGTTTCACTCTAGCACAATGATGAGTATCAACGTGATCAGAGTCACCTCATAATTCCGAGGGGACGTGAGGGGGGTATGATGACCATGAGCAAGTGAAAGTACAAGTGTGTGAGAGAGAAGCACACCAACATGCACACATGCACATATAAGGTAAGACAAAGAGATGAACAATGGAATCTTTTAATTATGTGCTCTTCATACAAATTTTCATGCAAAATCCAACCTCATACCAGTTTTGGTTCGCCAGTATAAGTGTCTCAAAGTCTATTATAGGTCTAGCAAAACCCGTTTTGGTAGTTCTGTTCAACTTTTTCAGATACAACCATTTTTATGCATCAAGGTATTTTAGCTAGTGGCCATGGCTGAAAGCAGTGATGTATTCCGTATGTTGGCTGTTGAGGATAAGTTGGATGGTACCAATTATCCATTGTGGGGTTATATGATGCAACATGTATTGGTTGCAAAAGGACTATGGAACATTGTGTAGGGTGTTGAAAGACATGCTGTTACACCTACGAATAGAATGAACCCCCATTATGCCAAACAAGTAAAGGATGAATTGGACCGCTTAAAATGGGTTGGGTTTATTGTTCTATTCAAACATGCAAAATGGATCTCCCCGATCATTATAAGAAACTTTGAATTTGTGTCGATTACCAAAAACTGAATGTCACCACCATCCCTGACCCCTTTCCTTTGCCCTTTCTAGATAGTATGCTGGACGAAGTCACAGGTCATGAGATGTATTCCTTTTTAGATGGGTACAATGGCTATAACCAAGTCTGTATAGCCAAAGAAGACATACCTAAAACAACCTTGATTATGAATTGGGGGGTCTATGTGTGCAAGTTATGTGGTTTGGGCTCCAAAATGCCCCCAATACTTTTCACCGATGTATGTAAGAGGTCTTCTCTCCTTATTTGACTAGTTTCATGAGGGTATATCTTGATGATTTTTCAATCTTAGGTGCTACAAGGGCACATTTGTAGCATGTTCTCCCTTGTTTTCTAAAGTATAGAGATTATAGGCTTTGTCTTAATCCAAACAAATCCATTTTTGCTATAACTTGTGGCAAGTTACTAGGCCACATTATTTGTCACCGAGGGATTCAAGTTGACCCAGATAAGGTGCAGGTCATTTTGCAAGCAATGTGACCAAAGTCACCCAAGGAAGTTTTGAGATTTCTTGGCCAAATCCATTGGCACGGTCGCCATCTCCGTTTGTTAGCCCATTTAATGATTCCCCTCATTTGGTTAACGACTATCACCCCTCGTGATTTTCACAAGACTGTAGAGTGTCAAGTGATTCTTCTATGGCTTAAGTGGCTCCTTACATAGGCTCCTATCCTACATGCTCCAAATTTGGATTTGCCTTTTCATGTATTTGCAAATGCTTCGGATATTGCCATTGGGAGCATATTGATGGGTACCACCCCATTTACTATTCTAGCCACTGTTTAGCCCCTATCAAATGAAATTATTCTATCACTGAATGTGAATGTTTGGGTCTTATCTATTCTATTAAGAAATTTCGGCATTACCTACTAGGCCACAAATTTACATTTCATGTGGCTCACTCTGCCTTAACCTACTTGGTCTGACAACCAAATTTGGGTGGATGACTTGCTTGTTGGGTTATCCTCCTTCAAGATTTTGATTATGACATGATTCATCGCCCTGATTCATCCCATTCAATTCTTGATCTCCTTTCCTAGTTAGACTTTGGTGAAGCCTTAGTGGGAGTGGATGATTCAATCCCTATCATTTATAGGGCCAAACCTAGCTCTTTGTTAGTTACTTGGAATCTCGCAAACTCGTACTATGATACTCTCATGACCTTTTTAGCTTCTATTTGCCCACCCAATTCTTTGTCTACAACTGCTTGATAGAAGTTGGCCCTATACAACCGGTGTTTTAGTGTCATTGTTAGACAATTCTACCATGTTGATCCATTAGGAGCTTGTCTCTGATGTGTCCCTATTCATGACGTGCCTTCATTCTTGGCATTGGCCCATTCTACACAAACTAATGATTATTTTTTGGTTCATTTGACGCATAAGAAGATTCTACAGAGTGGACTGTGGTGGCGGATGATGCAATGCAACATGCATGCTTATGTCCAGCAGTGTGATTACTATCAACTCATCGGCCAACCGTTGTCATGGCATTGCTTGCCCTTGCAACATGTCCTCCATCTGAAACATTTCCAAAAGTGGGGAGAGAACTTCATCAATCCGATTACCCATCTGGCTACACTTACTGCCAATTGATACATCCTGACTTCCTTTGATTATGCCACTTGTTGGACTAAGTCCTGGGCAATTCGATCAACCACTGCTATGGTGGTCGCCAAGTGTTTAGCTCGTGATGTCTTTCCACAATTTGGCCTCCCTCTAGAAATTGTGTTGGATAGAGGCACTCACTTTACCAATGAGTTAATTCGATCTCTTACCCACTCCTTCAACATTATCCATAAGTTTAGTACTCTGTATTACCCACAAGCAAATGGCCTTACTGAAAGTATGAACAAAACATTGCTCACCTTGCTTAAGAAGTTAATTGCTAATTGTCCCGATCGATGGGACCAACTTTTGCCTTAGGTACTATGGGCATATAGTACTACTTATAAAGTTACTACATGTTATACTCCTTTTAAATTGGCATATGTTATTGAAGCAATTGCCCCTATGGAGGTGGTCATCCCCATCCTACATGTAGCCATTGAACACAAATTGTTACCGGCTGATTCATTGTATGCTCGAATTGATGATTTGTGTGCTCTCGATGAATGGTGGTTTGAAAGCTTCCTTCTAACGCAAGAAGTGACGTTGAGACAAGCGTGCACTCATGATCATTTTTTATGGACTCCATTCTTCAAAGTAGGCCAACACAGTGTTGTTTTATAACTCTGGTTTGGTTCTTACTCGATTTTGGCACAGCTTGGTCCGACAACTTTTTGGTTGTAAACACTTGTTGAAATAACAATTAAAAATCTGGTCAATAGGTCAAAGATTTTCCCTTTTTAGTCACCCGCACATGCTCAATCATTTGTTCTTTACCCATGTCTTCATGATTTTGCACGATAGTTATGGTGTAATCTCCCTCGACTTGCGTTCATCATTTTGTCCATCCCTCTTCTCAATCATGTTGACGTGCTTCCCCCTTGTTTAAAAATATCTTTGCCTCACCATCCATAGGTATTGCATTATGTGTGTGATTGTGCTTACCTTGCATTTTTTGGCCATGCTTGCTATCTGTGTTGCGTTTAGCTATGGAGACCTTAACAGCCATCAAACCCCTATGAGCAGTCTTCTTGGACAAGATGACTGCTTTCCTTAATTTGCATTAGGTTGGAAACTTTTGCCTCTTGTAGTGGGATGCCACTATGGCACACCCCACTGCTAAGAGCATAATATGCATTATCACAGTCGAGGATGGATCCGCTGCATTTTGGATAGTCTTGCTTAGCGGACGGGAGATCTGCACGACCCCTATCGATGTGGGTCAATGTTTTTTCTTGACCACCAATGATTTGGCATCTATGCCATCCATCTTCTAAAAGATCTACAAAACATTCGCTACCTCAATAATCATGGCTGAAGTAGGCACTAGTTCCCATGCAGGTGCTAGTAACCAACCCATAGACATTAACACCTTGCCTATCTTTGAACAACCATCACTTGCACACCATTCCCATCTAGGACCCTCTTGCGGGACACACGAGCAAAGTTAGCTCTCATTCCCATTGGTTCAATAAGATGGCAGGACTCTTTGGTGATGCTACCTATATTTGGGAGTCCAGTTGTCAATTAAATAATGTATAGAGAAAATATCAGTTTTTCACACGAGAATTCAACAAATTGCAAAATTATACAAAACTCCAAACCATATGGTGGAAGGCAAGATTAGTGGAGTATTTTAGTGCATGGTTGCCCAAATTTGACTTCATGCACTACTATTACCTAATCAATGCCTTGCAGCCTAGCAATGTCAAGAATGTGCCAAGTACCTTTGTCATTCCCTCCTTGACGCATGGAAATGAGTTGAAGAAGTTCAGGCTGTCCCTCAACCTAGTTAGAGAGGCCCTTGACATGCAAGGCATGCACATTCCTACGGAAAAGGAAATGCTAGTTCTAGAAAACATGAAAAATAGGAACCTCACCAAGCTTTAGGATATGGTTTCCATGACCTCAAACATCATAGTGCCCCTTAGAATCTGTATGCAGCACTTTGCATTCCCCGCGCAAGATCGGATCACACAGCCACATTAAAAAGTTTGTTTTGGTCTATACCTAGCAGAGACACAAAATATGATTATCAATCTCTCAATCTATATCATTGACCAAATCCATGCAGCTAGTAATAAGTGGCCTTGCAAGATAATTTTGAATGGTTACTATGCCCTCACCTGTATCATACACAGGTGTTTGATCTATGGCATTCTCATTCAACACACTTTGTCTTGGAATAGGGTACAACACTTCAATAAGAGAAAGGCCTCTGCACCCCCTACCAAGAGGATGAGAGGATCTATCCCATGTGCCCAATCAAGGGGAGCTACCTTGACTCCAAATATCTCACCAGTAGGGGAATGTCTACTATACCCCTTTACAATTTGATTGCCAAGGAGAAGCACATAGCTCAATAGATGGTACCACTTGTACCCCCAAATTTGGAGTTTCCAGGACCTATTGGCCTCGATGACTTAGGCAATGTAGATTTTGAATAGCTATTATAAGAGATAGACTTTGGATCAGAATCATAAGATGAAGAAGCAAGTGCTTCATAAAGTATAGGATTGTCCACCTACTGCAATCATCAATAAAAGATAACATAATATTTTGAAGTTGAATTGGAAGGTTCCTTGCTTGTACCCCACACATCTGTGTGTACAAGATCCAATAGCTCTTGATGGATATAGCCTTTCCTGTTGAAAGGTTATCTATGAGCTTTGCCAAATTGACATGCTCCACACTTGTATATCATATTTTGTTTTGTGATGTTGGGTAATCCAAGTACACTTTGATCCTTGCATATTTGTTTCAGAGTTCTTTCATCAATATGAGAAAGCTTTTTATGCCATACCTCCAATTCCGAGAGTGTTTGAGATCCATAGCTAAACAATGCTATGTTCTTGGTGTCTTCAACTTCAAGAGTGAAGATTTTTCCTATCTTATCTCCTTTGGCTATCCTTCTAAATCATTGTTTGGGGTCTTCCACATATGCTCCATGTCTTGTGAATCTAACGTGCAATACTTTCTCCACAATTTGTCTAACACTTATCAAGTTTTTGGTTATTGTAGGTACATACAATACTTGCTTAGAAGATTCATATTGCCATATGATGTCTTGACATTACCTATCTTTTCCACTGAATGCCTTGTATCATCATGATTTCCTGATACATGATTTGAGCACCCTAAATCAATATAGAAGACATGATCATCATCCTTACCCTGCTTCAATGATAGGTTCATGAGAAGAAGTGAGTTCTCTTGACTTTGATCCTTAGTTTAATTGTTCTAGTCCTTCCTTCCTCTATATGCATTTTGATAGTTGTTATTGTTGTTGTGATAGTTATTGTTATATCCTCCATTGTATCTACCTCTATTTGATCCATAGCCACCTCGATTGAATCCTCTTCCTCTCGAATTCCTTGGGTTCCTGTAACATTCTTCAGTATTGTGATTAGAATAACCACATATATTACAAGGTTGAGATGTTTGGCATCTCCCCCTGCCTTGCTTTCCTCCTCTGCCTCTTCCTCTAGCTCTTCCTCTACCTGTAAATTTGTCTTGGAAAGAGCTACCTTCATCTTCATTCTTCTTGGACTTTGACTTATCCTTAGCTTTAGCTTTATCAAAGTATAAGGTAGAAGATTGATTACATCTTGATGATTCACCATTCTTGTTCAACTTTGCTTCATGTTTGAAGAGTTGGCCCATCAAGGTATTGAGATCAGGTACTTGCATGTCCATGTACAGATACATGGCACTTGTGAGGGATTCCCACTTGTCATCAACCTTGATACCATTGATAATTTGCCTTATGATTTGTTCTTTTTCAGTTACTTCTCCAATGCTCCCCAATTGATCAAGAGATCTCTTTCATCTTGGTGACATAATCAATCACACCTTGCTTGGGACTTTTCTTCAAGGTAGTAAACTCCATCCATAGCTGGTTCTTCCTTGCTCTAGTGTTTGAAGAGAAGAAGGGAGCAAGTGCATTCCAGGTCTCCCTTGAGGTCTTGCATCCTTTTACATTAGGTAAGAGGAAATCAGAGATTGAGTTTAGAATATGGGACTTGGCTATTGCATCCTTTGAACACCAAGTTGTAAGCCTCACTTGCTCTTCATGTGATGGTTGCCCTTTGCTTTTCATTGTTGGCATGAATTCATCTTCAGATATGTATCCAAATAGATTTCTTCCTTGAAGGTAGGCCTCCATCCTCAAAGACCAAGCTGGGTAGTTGTTTCTATCCAATTTGTCAATGAAACAAATGTGATAAAAATTGACACAATGAAAATAGACTTAACACTTTACCTATAGCAATTTGAATCTCATCAAAAGACTTAGTACACACAGAGAAATCAACGATCAAAGTTGACTGAAAATGAGAAAATTGACCTGTTGTAGTAGATGAAGAGAACTCCAAGATATAGTTGAAATATCAATCTTTATTGCACATATGGTACATGGAATGAATGGGCATGAAGCTTGGGAAGGATGAGCACAAATGTGTGCTTCACAAATGACTTGGTGCTTGTTCAGAACTTCCCCCAAATATAGCTTTTAACTTTGCTCATTCCACGACTCTTTTTGAGTGTATATATAGATGGTTTTGAATTCAAAATTTTGGGGGATTCCACCTAAAAGTTCCTTGAAGTTAGGGGAATCTCATCTAATTGATTTCTTGGGCGTTAGCTTCGTGATTTGCACCTAACAAAGTCGTGAGATCCTCTTCTTCCTTTTACTTTTGGTGAATTTTCATTTCAACTGTTAGAGGAGATGGTACTATGTCTCCTCTCATTCAGAGTACAACTAATGTCATTACCCCAATGATTTAATCAAGCGGTAGGCTTGGATGAAAATGCACCAACATCGTGAAACCTAATAAACATCATTAACGAGTACTAGCCCCAAAGGAAGACTCTTACCTGTATCGAATTCTTCTTAATAACATGAGAAAGCAAGGAAAACATAGATTATAAACAAGTGTCTTCAACTTTTCTCATTGGTAGTTAGCCACAAACTACACTCTACCCATAATTAATAAAAAAAACATGAGTAATGCACCAATAGCCTTAGTTTAGCCATGAAAGAGTGATGATTATCTCTATTTTAAAGATATCATCCCAAGAGGAAACATATAGCTAATTATGGGAATCTTAAATCTTTTAGGTAAAACATATGGCCATAATAAGAAAATTAACGTGAATAAGTAAAATCCATATCTCTGAACGGGTATTTATGATTGTAAAATAGTTAAAAAAAAGAAATAATAAATAAATAATGGGGCTCACCATGAAATAGATGAGGGAGAAACTTCTAGCAAGTCTCTCAAAAAGGCATGTGAATTTATATTATGTGCACGATTGAATTTTTTTAATCATCATGTTCACATATTCTTGTTAGAATCTATGAAAGCATTGACCTAATAATCTTTAAAACATAGAGTACATTATTCAATGGGGAAATTTATGGGCGGAGGATGAGAATTCTCAAAAACATAGAGTACGAGAAAATTGGAGATTTGTTTTGCCTAAACGTTCACAAACAACTAAGAACTCAATACAATGGAAGGACGTGGTAGATGAGGAGTTCACATTTCCTTGCTTTGTAATGTTGTATGGAGGTTGGATGGGTGAGTGCTAAGGCAAAGACAAAGAATGAGAAACATACTAGTCAATTGCAAGGTCTCTTTTCGATCTGTTAACACACTTTTACCAAACTCCTCCTCCTCCTCCACGGCTGAAGAAGACACCTCTCACTTTCCCACTTACATCCACACTAACACCATATCCATTGTTTTTTTTAAAGGAAGTTCGACAGTAGCCTATTCTCTCACGAACAATTATACAAGTGAACGGACCTAGCACCCATGAGACCCCCCGAATCTCACAAAGGAGAGGTAGCTTAAAACTTGTTAGGAGACATTACAAAGAAGTTGATAAGCCTTTCATCCCCTCATGGGGGCCCATAAGATTTATGATGTCTAAAAAAGAGATATTCTTACAATTGATAATTCTTTTGCCATATCTATTTTCCTTCCCAATACTCCACACCATGTAAATCCACACTTACATATATTTGTACATTTACTTCGCTCGCATAAATTGACGTTACGCCCATGTACATTCACGCCCATTAATGCATACATCTTCATAAAATCTTATACATCAAAAACACAAGTGAATGTGTGTGAGAAAGGTGTACATTGAAATGGTCTCCAAAATTCAAATGCAATGTCCATCCAAAAAAAAAAGCCACTTAATCATGCTTGTTAAGCCACATGTGAGAACGATGAAAAGAAAGAGAAAAACTCATTTTTATTGAGTTCTTATGGTTGGAAATTTTGATGATACATTCCTTCTCCCCTTTCTCTTTCTTTCTTGGAGTGCACACATACACACACTACCTAACACATAAATTGAGGTTACCTCAACATAAGCTTTTGGAGCATGCTCAACGCTTAATAGAGAGGCTCTCTCTCTATCCACTTCCTTCAATTTCGTGAGTCTATGGAAGAAAGACCATCTTATGTTTCGTATCTGCCAACTCCTTACAAGGTGGATATGGATGCATGACGCAGACATTTTTTCATCCGATGTTTGGAGACAGAGAGCGATTGAAAAGGCTATATGTGCGCCAAGTTGATAGAAATTAAGTGCTGTATGATATGAAATGGACCTTAAGAACAACAGACCCGAGCGAGAGAGGAAGAGGACAGTTATATGAATGCAGATTTCGTCCTCATTATCCTCTCTCTCTCTCTCTCTCTCTCTCTGGTTTTCACTCGTCGCGCAACATATACAGAGGGATTGCATAGTCGCAGTTTCGTCTTCATCTTCCACTAGCCCGTCCGATTCATTGCTTCTTTCTCTCCCATCAAGAGGACACACTACGCGCTCCCGCATTCACGTTGAGGTTTGTCTGCATATCCCTCCGGGTCGCATGTCAGATTTCATACACTGGCAAGCTTGAGTAGAGATCCTCTCCCTCTCTCTGTCTCTCATGCCCACACGACGCGCGCCTCACACACACGCGCACGCGATTATCGAACGGCTTCTTCTCAATGGTTGCTCACATAACTGAAAGTGCAGAGATGGGCTTGAAAACGTTCAAAGAATTGCTACAGTTCGATGGGTACTGAAAGTATGTAACTATTTGTAGAAGCGTCATCAATCACGTATGCTTGTTATCGATGTCCTATATTAGATACACAAAGAATTAACCTGCATCTTTAGACCATATGCGCACGGGTTGCAAATGCTGTATGCATGTGTGCGTGTGCGTGTACGTATGGGTAATTATACCATATGCGCAGGGCTTGCAAGTGTACACACAGAGAGAGAGAGAGAGAGAGAGAGAGAGAGAGAGAGAGAGAGAGAGAGAGAGAGAGAGAGAGAGAGAGAGAGAGAGAGAGAGAGAGAGAGAGAGAGAGAGAGAGAGAGAGAGAGAGAGAGAGAGAGAGAGAGAGAGAGAGAGAGAGAGAGAGAGAGAGAGAGAGAGAGAGAGAGAGAGAGAGAGATGTCAGGTATGGATATAGCAGCTGGGCAAGCGCACAAGTCAGTGAGTACGGGCTCAGACAGTCCATGGCAAGAGTCATACAGGCCGCTCCCTTTTCTTTACTTGGGTCTTTTGATTGTGTGGACGGTGTTGGTTACAGTTTGGACGCTTAACACATGGAGTAAGAGGCATTGGCAGGTATGCGCTCATTTTACTCTCGAAAATCATTCGTTTTCTTATCCTTTCACAAAAGATCAGTAATTTGGTTCCTGCTTTATATAAGTTCTACTAAGTTTGTTGACTCTCGAAAATCATTCGTTTTCTTATCCTTTCTCAAAATATCAATAATGTTGTTCCTGCTTTATATAAGTTAGGAGACAATTTTTGTCGTTTGGTGTCTTCCTTTACCTTAAAAGATTATTTTAGACCTCAGTTTTGACCGTTTCTGTCCCTCCTTTGCATTGTTTTTGGAAATAGTGAGATGAACACTTTCCATAGCTCCCGAGTCCAAATGCAGCAGAAGATCTTTCCGGGTCTCAGCAGACATCACCTCATCCTGAAGAATGAGGGAGCGACGAGACAAAATACTATTGAAGTGTTAGCGTACAAGATTGAACTTTGAATCTAAGTCTTGTATATTCACAATACACCACCTGATGGAAGAAAGAGAGGGGCTCTTCGAGTGTATTATTTTGGGGGGGGATGAAGGGCATTCGAAGTACTCTTGCAAGGTTAAATGTAAAATCCAAGATCTTTTAAACAAATTGTGAAATGATAGAACGTTCTTCTTGGCCATTGAAATCAGAGCTCCAGTGTGGCAAAGGAAAATGTCTTCTGTGCCCACGTGAGAACATTTAGCGTCACATGGGTGTTTGGATAAAGGTAGATAATAGCTGAACTCTTTGAGGAACATGGTAGAAGAAAGCTGGAGAAGATGGCGAATCAATCAATTCTTTTCTCACGGTCTATTGTTATTCCCTAGTGCATTTTGAACGGAGAGCCTGCATAGATGTTGATTCAATATGCGGAATTTGGATACAGTTCTGCATTCCATCTTTTGAAGTCCCACATGAATTCCTACCATGCTTAATGCGTTGATGAGTATAATCTCTTAGAATAAAGTACTATTTAGCTTGTCTTTGTGGAGTTGGCAACATTGAACCACATTCAACATTCACTTCTGGGTGGAGGAATTCTCGTAAGCAGGATGCTGGGTGGAGGAATTCTCGTAAGCAGGATGGGTAGAAAGCATCTCTCTAATGAGGCTACAATGGCTCTCAATCATATGAGTAACTTTATTGCTGGAAATCTGTACAGATGTGTGATATTTTTAGAGTCGATCAGAGCAAAGAACACAAAATTTCAGGAATTCCTTGTGTGAAAATGACTGGTGCTAATTTTTCCTACAAAATAGAATGAACGAATGAGTGTATAATACAAATTAAATGTGTATTTATGAGAGCGTAATTTACACAGATGGAAAAGAGAGAAAAGACAGGAATTTCTGAAGGATGGTTTTTCCCTAGCCAAGTAGATGGGGATTATTGCTAGGCTTCTCAAGTAAGAGCATCATGTGTAGACAGATATTCATTTAACATGATCATTTCATACAGGTTAATGTCAGTGAACTTGCAGGTATGTGGATATTAAATCTATTTGTTTGTAGTGGCACACATGTTCATTCATGGATGCGTGTGGGCAAATATGGGACTCACATTGATTGGCCTAGTACACCGTGTGTCTCGAAGTATTTTCAAGATGATGCCTAGTTACAATTGATTTCCACTCAGTCCCACTCAATGTGCAGTGTGCAAAAAGCATTCATCAATAAGGTTTTACACTCTTTCAGGGACCATGGATTTGAAAAGTATTTTTATGGCATGCCACATTGGGTATGACGGATGAATGTACTTTAATGTTGTTTAGACTCATTCGCATGAATATTGAAATCACTTCTTTTTACAAACTTTCAGGGTCCCTGTATTTGTTGAACAGTTTTATGTGCCCTGGTGTTGCACGTGTAGCACAAGTACTGTGTTGCTTGATCATAAGTCTTCGTTTCTTTTTTTGGTGGAAGTACTGTAGCACAATTACTGTATTGCTTGATCATAAGTTTTCCTTTCTTTATTTGTTTAGAGCCTAGGGGAGCAGCCTCTCAGACTGAGACAGGGGGTGCTGAGCTGGTAGAATAATTAGATCTGCAATGGTGGGTAGGTGGCATAAGGAATTCATTAAGATGGTGTGTGTATCATGATAGACACCATGGAAACAAAAGAACAATGATACTGATTTATGAACGGTTGCTGCATTTAAATTTCTCTCTCTCTTTCAAATGAATTTCACGATACCTAATGCTAAATAGTTGATTTTTTCCATCTCTTATTTTTCCTAATGTTGTGCTTTACCTTGGTCAAAGCAAGGATATGGTCAGATTTACAATGCTGATGCCTGGTTTTACACCATCTATGAAATTGTTTATGCTACCTGCAAGGCATGGTAGGTGGTGGCCATTATGCTGTTGCAGGTGATCACCATGTGAATGTTTCTGGAAGTAACTGCACTTAATTTTGCAGAAAGACCGCAGCTTGTGTATGTACTGCTCTTGCATATGCTTCAATGTTAGTACATATATCCAGGACGTCTAGGTTTCCTTCTTTTATTGTATATGTGCTTGCCTTTTTATCGCTTTAGCTCTGATCTACCTGTTTCAATGGGACCAGTGATAGACAATCTTTTGTCCTCGCATGCATTCTGCAGAGTAAGGGTAGACATAATTTTTCTATACATTCCAGTGTTGAAGTTGCTTGATTGTATTTCCTACTAGACCCTAATGTCCTTTATGTTTTAGCTATTCACTGATTTCCTTATTGCCAATATGCCACAGACCAGCAATTTGCAATGGGTTCTCACTTCAGTACCAGTTTTAAAAGCTCTTGTACTTGGACTTTCCTTCAGCTTTTGGTAAGCATCTAAAATTACACGATTCTTGGAGCTTTTGGGGTTAGTCAAATTGATCATTTTGTAAATGTGACATTAATTTGGACTGAAAGGGGCATGTAAGTGCATTTTGGAAAAATCTCGAGTCCCTTTATTTTGAGGTGCATAATACTGCGATCTGAAGAATGAGAAAAATGTAAGAATGATGTTTAGTCATTAGGTGCTTTTGTGAAAAGAAATGAGAAAAGGATTTGAAAAAAAAGCAGAAAAAGAATGAAGAATGCGAAATTTTTCTTACAGGTCTTTTAAATTATGGGTACTAAGTGGTTTTTTTGCTTCCTCCCTTATTTTGTTTGCGTGTTCTTTACTTTGTTTTTGTTTATTCTTTTATGTCTTCATATTTCCATTTTTTTTCCATATCTTGGACCCATAAATCTTTTTTCTAGGCTCAGGTCTCTATGTCTTACTTACGAATATATGTTAACAGGATTGTGCTTATACTCTGCACCGTCTCTGGAATGTCAAAGCACAATATATTGTCATGTCTGCAAAATGCATGGTTAACATTGCTTATGAACTGCATCTGCTTGAAGCACAAAGTGATATTCAAGTAAGTGTTCAGATTGATCTCACATAATTACCATTTGTATATCTCAGGTACTCCTGTTTGAACTTGACGACTTGCTCATTCTGGGTCGCTTTTGGGGTGTTTGTGATGCGGATATTCTTTGAGACTGCCTGCTTTATAGGCTTCTTATTGATTTCTCATGGTTATTGTATCATGTATGAGCAACTTTCTGTGTCAGAACGGAGAAGTATTGCAGGCCTTTCCTCACTTTTGTACTTGACACTGACAGGGTACAAGGCTGCTGTACCACAATTTGCGGTAGGGATCTCATGCTCTCAGTGAAGACCTTGAAGAAAGAACGATTGATTTGAAATTTATATTGCTTATCATAATTGAAGCAGTTGTGCATATAAATTCAGATTTCAAGATCAGACAACAGGAATGATAATATCATCCTAGCGTTTGAAACTTTGTTTAATAATATCACTCGTATATGTATGTACCAGGTCTGACACACTGCCAGCAAGGCATTTTCATTTAGAGCAACTAGCATACTACTGTTTTGGCTTGACCATTCATCATGGGCAAAAGCAAACCTGAGAAGGCTTCTTAAAGGATCTTTCTAATTATGACCTTGAGATTGGACAAAACTAAGAACAATGCATTAATGTTTTGGCTTAACCATCCATCATCAGTAAAATCAAATCTAAGAAACAGTAGTGAATGGGTCTTCCCAAATATTAGCCTTGATATTGGACAAAGCTTAAGAGGAATGCATGTGTTTCCCACACAGATGTATTGTATTAGGAGCTGTAGATTGTTGTAAATGGCATTACTATCCTTGGTTCAGATAATCCAAGGACAAGAAATTAATTGAATATTTCAGGATTAGAGCTCTCACAGTTAGAAAACATCAAGTAAAAGTGCCCTTTGCTTGTTGAAGATTATGAGGTGGACCCTGTTGAATGAGCATCCCAAATATAGCCTTGAAACTGGACAATGCTAAGAACAATGGATGTGTTTCCCATGCTGATGTATTGTACACTGGAGTTATGGATTGTGCCATGGCCCATATGAGATTATCATTCTTGGTTCAGATAATCTGAGGAAAAGAAAATAATTAAATGATTCAGGGTTAGAGCCTTCACAGTTGGAGAAAATCAAGCGTTCCTTTGTTTGCAACGACCTATAAGGTGGACACACGAGTGCAGTGTGAGCGTTAATGTGCAAAATGCTTTCAGCAATGAAAATGAATTGAAGCAGCAGAGTAATCCAGGATTAAATCTCATTTTTATCATTTAGAACTGTCGATTAATATTATTAGGGGCCCTTGGAATGGTTGCCCAGGAAATGAATATTGCAGTAAGGGATAGCATAGGTCCATCCAGACACAGCATGATGCACCTTAAACTTGCAATTCGCTAAGCATGGATCACAAGGTTTAGAATTACAAGTCTATGTACCATGCATACTGCATTGCTGGTGAGATAATGAATATCCACTCTTATACTGCTTGTGTGATGCACAGGTTCTGGTGGTAGCCATCTACATCATATTGTTATATGTCATATTTTTGCATGTGTCGAAGAACTTAAATGTACTGCGTGAGCAGCTGCAACATATACAAGCTGAAGGGGTGCAAATGATGCAGACTGCTGTTCACACTAAGTACAGCATGTTCAAGTAAACTACATCAAAACCTGCTCTTTCATTTTCAGGGTAATTCACATCATAAGCCTGTGTGTACATTGATTGATCACACCCAGTTGAATTTGTCCTTTTTTTTTCTTGCAGGAAATTTCAAGGAGCGATGGCTTCTATTGTGGTTGCAGAACTTTTGGTAATTTGTAACAAGTCCCTTTTCCAACATCTTTCTGCATATCTGCAATTTATGACATACAGACTGCTTCACATGAAAAGACTTTTGTGATAATTCTTATAAATTGCAGATGGGTGCTTCATGAGGTCCATTAATTGTAGAATACACACGTGATATACAATATACTGATTCATGTATGTGTTGCAAGTAGCTAGGGACAAGGGACTCCTGAAAGCTCTTGGGAACACAAACAGAGAAACATATGTCCTGTAATTAATTGGGGCTCCAGATCTTACTTAGAAGAGTCTCATAGATTTGTCTTGGATAAAATTTTCAGAATGTACCTGCAGATACCATGCACTGTATCTCTACTACTCTTCAAGTTGCAGAAACATGTGAACATGGCATTGCCAGAGACTCAAATCAATATATGCAGAATACAGAAGTACACACATTGATGTGCACAGGGTATATGTTCTCTCAGCAGAATTATGGATGCACAGAGTGGGTCAGAGGTCTTGATGCTTAATATATTAGCTGGATTGTATCTTCAAGCAATGACTTTATGTTTCAGAAGGCATGGCTAGTTGTGGAAATTATCCACATTTTCTCACTGCAGCATTATATACAGTAAACTTGGATTGTTTTGGGTTCTTTTATAACTAGACCTCTATACATACAGATGCTCAAAAGCATGGCATATACTATCAAGAACATCATCATATATTCTAGAATAATTTGAGTACATTGGCTCTCAAATTTTTTTATTCTGTCTTGATCTCAATAACTCGCAGACGCACAGGTAAGTTGTAAGGTGTAAGCAGTCAATTTCCACCTTGTGAAATCATGTAGAAAAAAGAAATCGATGGCTGAGATGATGCATGCTTTTCTTGAAAAATAGGGTCCTATTCTTTGTAGGTAGCTTAAGAAATGGGGGGAATAGTTTATTTGCATCGAGAATCCACTGAATGGAGAATGCCAAGTCATCTAAGGGGAGAAATTTCTATTGCACCGATTGCCTCTTTTCCTTTTGCAATAAATGCCTAAGGCTCAAATTTTCTTGCCTCTGTTAATGTAAACAACTACTCTGTTTTTCTAACTGCTATAATTTTTTCTAGGCTGAATCGAGTGAACGTTGTCTAATAGCATATCTTCACATGCACGTTAACTCACCACAACCTTATTGGTTTTTCTATTAAATGTTCACATTGAAGTGTTTTCATTAATCCATGGGAATGTGCATATTGCACATAGCCGTTAGGTTGCATAATGCACAAATTTGCCAAGGCACCTACTTGCATAGTTTGCATCTGACTGATGACATGCATGATGTCAATCATAGTTATTTTCGGACTCGTATGGAAAAAATACCGTACTTCCATACCCGTATGCGTATGGTTGGAGTATGAAATTTTTCGTACCTCAAATTTTTCTCTTGTCTCATTGATTTAGTTAAGGACAAATCCATTGCAATTTTACATTGTTTTTATGCAAATTTACTCTCATATACTCTCCTCCATTATATCCATACATATATAATACACCGTAAGCTATAGTAGCCAACAAAATTATGATCTTTAATATTATATTATTGTATATATAATACTTCAAATTTTCAATATCTTTTGTGCTAGACGTATGATAACACGTATGATATTTTTGAAAAGATTCCATACTTTTTTCATACTTTCATACCCGAATGCGTTTGCCGTATGGTTCACGTATGGAAAAACTATGATGTCAATTAGTGTACTCCAATCTTGTCACCATAGTTTCTTATCTAAGAATTTTCTTCTACGTATCGCAGTCTCATGTTGTTTTATGGTTTCAGATACACACCAGAGCTGATGGTGTAGCAAATGAGTATTGGATTCGGCTACTTGTCAGAGAGTGGGTGGAGATAGCAATCTTTTTCTACATAGGGTAAATGACATAAAAATTATGGGCATGAATTTATACAATGAATTAGAGATGTTTAGAGTCTAGATGTTTGTTTTCTTTTTGTCATTAAGCTATACTACAGTTCTGACCCAAATGTTTCAGTCACCTGTTTGCATGTTTACATAGAAGATAAACAATATGTTTGTGTTATAAGGATACATAATAGATTATTTTGTCTGTGTTAATAAGCTTATTACAACTCCATCCTTAATGCTTCAATTACTTGAGGTAGATATTTAAAGTTCTGCTCTTTTTTCTCTGATTTTGCAGATGGACATTCAGATCTAGACAGGTTACCCCATTCTTCACAGTTATCCCAACATTGCATTCCCATGATCAAAGGATATTGCCACCAATCTACAGCATTGTGAGTATTTTATATAAGAGAGCCACCATATTGTGAGATTTTGAAAAATGCAAGCCTTTCGCTGCCTTTGTCCATGTCATTGGAAATCAATCAGGCTGACATTGTAAAGTGTGAGATATTATAAAGTCTTTTTGTTGGACTTTTTCTTGGTGTAGGAAATGAATCAGGCTGAATTCAACAATCTGGACTTCAAGGAATGGCATATTGGAGTGGTAAAGCTCTTCAATCAATTGCAGATTTCTTTTCTCAACCAAACTGTTGATACACAATTTATAAACAGGAAGTCTTTTTATTGGGACAACTTTTTATTCATTTAGGCCTTCACATGCATACCCATGCTCGTGGGTTTTCTGCATCTTGATTCCACTTAAACATGAAGTGAGGACTCCATTCAGGATCTCTATGCATATCTCTCTGCACTGAATATTTGGGATGTCTACATGCATCAACACAGACACACAAACAGTATTTTTATGGGAACTACTTTACCATATGATAGGCCTAAACTCTTATATCTAAACAGTTGCAATCTTTATTGCAGCAAGATTGACGGGATTTTTTCTCTCGTTCTCTCTCTAAACTCTATGCATGTCTCTCTGCACTAAATATTTGGAATGTATACATGCATCAACACAGATGCAACAAACAGTATTTTTATGGGAACTATTTTATGGTATGATAGGCCTAAACTCTTATATCTAAATAGTTGCATCTTTATTTCAGTTAGTAAGATTCCCAGGATGCTTTTTTCTCTCTTGCTCTCTCTCTATAATTCACATTCTAGGGGGTGTCTTTACCTTGGCTCACTCTATTTATCAGAGTGAAACAAGGATGACGATATCTCCTAATCATTTCGCATGTATGTGGATGAGGCTTCTAGTTACATTTAGAGATAAGGTGACAGAGGAGCACTGGTATGAAGAACATGGATCCCTCTTCTGTTTTATGTTGATGGGATGGTTTTGCTCTTTAGTTTCCCAGAGGGCATGAAGCACCAAGGATGCCTTCATGTGTTTGCACAAGATAGTGGATTCTCTGTGACATTTGGGAAAACCAAGATCATGGTACTTAACACCATGCCATGCTGGGGAGGAGATCAGAACCTAATTTTACGTAGGGGAAGAATACTGTGCTGTATTCAGATGCATATACTTGTTTGGGAATATTTCTCAGTGGACCAGTGTTTTCAAGGACGAGAGCAGTGGAGGCTAGATTGACTAGAGCATGTCCAGCATTGCTTAGACTTGAGGGGATGTGTTCACATGTCCAATTTCAGGAACCTTGAACTGAACTCTGGCTTTTTAATACTTTGGTGTCATCAGCTTTGTGGCATGGAGTGAAGATTTGGGGACTTTCAGGCTCTAATCCCTTTAATGGGTGGAGGTCGATAGAGAGGCCTTCAGTCTCTATGACTTGTCGGCTATTTAGAACCAAAGCTTCATTACCTCATAAGATTATTCGAGCAAAACTAATGGCTGCTCTAGCACTGATAGAGTCACTTACTAAGTTAATCGATCAAACTCTTTCATACATAGCTTGTGTGAACTTACTAGAAATACATAGCTTATGCTCTAGCACTGATAGAGTCACTTACTAAGTTAATCGATCAGTCTCTTTCATACATAGCTTGTGTGCTTGATTTGTTGTTTGAGTCCTTTCTCAGCTTGCCTGTCAGGGAGGATTGCCGTTGTGGACAAATACTTCCTGTTTCCAGATGTATCATTTTAACATTAGATAGACTGTATCTCTCCCAGTATTCTCTCTGTATCTCTCCCAGTATGTCCCCTCGCTCACTCACATGGACAGAGAGAACTAGACTTAATCTGCCAAGATTCGATTCAGTCAGACATCAGGACGGGAGCCTACTCATGAGTTGGCATGAAGATGACTACATACAAAGTGCATCTTCGCCAGCTCATGACAGATGGTTTTGTAGTCAGGCTGAGCTACATGGATACACATTCGTTGTATGAAGTATGATGTGCCATTGGTTAGTTACATAAATCTTCACGTCAGCTTGAGAGTGGGATTGATATACATATAGAAGGGTCCAAAATGAAGACA
Organism: Ceratopteris richardii; assembly: GCA_020310875.1. Lineage (NCBI taxonomy): Eukaryota > Viridiplantae > Streptophyta > Polypodiopsida > Polypodiales > Pteridaceae > Ceratopteris > Ceratopteris richardii. The sequence continues at coordinate 157,954,960 of CM035432.1, read as the reverse complement.
TGATATGACAGCTATGCCACATGCGACTCTAGTCTATCCACTTCATCCCATGTCCTTCCAAGTACTCAGTTGTTCAGCTTTTTTGGGTTTTTTCAGTACACAGACCTTGCTTCAAAATTCAATAGCTTGTAAGTTCTGGGTCTCACAGGTTATTCTGGCCTTAAGAAGATACTAATATACCATTTCATTTCATTTCTCTCGCCCCCCCACATGCTCAAAATGGATGCACACACGAATGCATGTGGATTCATGTGCATATTGCATGAATAGATGAATATATGTTCATGTTTGTGCCTGAATGGTATGTTGATATCATGTACAGGTAAGTATGATCATAATATCAGGGTTCACAAGTTTGTACTGATTAAACATTAAGGTGCTTAAGTCTGTAGGCGAAAGTCATTGTTTTTGGGGGTCCCACTCGAGACAAATATAACATGAAGCATTTGAGAGGATGTCACCATATTCAACGCCTTCCTTTCATAATTGATTTTCTTCCCTGGTCTTAGATGAATTGCTTGTTCATTTATGATGTATTTTGATGTTGACTGAGATTCTAATTGTGAGCTTTCTCTTCCTTTACAGTCAACACCAGCAATTGGAGATGATCAAAAGCCAACCCTGGTCATTGTTAGAAACCCAGGGCTGTCAAGCCATGAAGATAACCCGAGTGTCGCTTCCAGGAGCAATGTAAACATGGACTGCAACGTAACAAATACAACTACCGTGTTCCACTCAAACCTGAACCATAATTTTGTCCACAGAGATACGAGCAACACCAATATAATGTCATCCTCACATCATTTTTTTACTGGATTTTTTCGGCATCATCAAGATGTGTATAAGAAGGCATTTTGTGAGGGAAACACGTGCAAGGGTTCAAAAAGCAAACCATGTGAGACAGAGGAAAAAGACTTCCTTCTTTCAAGGGGTGATGGATCTTTCCCGGATGGAAAACACGCGAGACTTGGCACTCGTTCCCATGGCATGTTTCTAAAAATGCCATTACAATTGGAGCCATTTCTGTCCCAATTCGTCTGAGATATCTCAGAATTTGACATAGCTCAGCAACTTCATGTTGCTTACCCGGCGTCCAAGGGGTTTTTCCAGCCCCCTTGCTTGAGCTTGTGAGCTGCAACTTCTCGCAATGAGTGCAAACAATGCCATCTGGAAACTTACATGGTGCATATACTGCCTCTTCCATTGGTTTGAAATTGAACAGTCGAGATAACCATTAAAAGGTCCTTTTAACATCATAACAAAACCAAAACTTGTGACTACATGTACTCATCCAATTCTACTATTGCATGTACATAATCTTCTAAAGAAATTAAAATCATGTACCATAGAAATAGCAGAACATAATGTCCTTTTTCATTTCCCCATAAGGATGAAGTAGCTTTTAAGTAGATGAAGATGAGAGAGAGAGAGAGAGAGAGAGAGAGAGAGAGAGAGAGAGAGAGAGAGAGAGAGAGAGAGAGAGAGAGAGAGAGAGAGAATCGGTGTACCTAGAAACGGTTTGCATTCTATCCCTGGTGCAGATCTTTTTGGCTTCATGGGGAGTTCACCTAAGCAATGTGGCCCAAGTTGTCATTGAAAGTAAACAACGTGTACCTTGGAAATGCAATAAATGTGCAAGATTAAATTGGACAATTAATCAACAGAGAAAAATGAACTCTTCATGTAAGGACGTGCCATTCAAACCCATGGGGAATGCGTGCGAAGCTATAAGTTTTGTAGGAAATGGCTGTGTGTGCACTTCATTGTGAATGTGTGCAAAAAGCTACGTCTTGCAGGAAATATATAAGGAAACCTGCAAAAATCATAGAATAGAGCCTGAGTTCTATACCTGAATAGAACGCTTACGCTCTTTTTATATTATATGGGTTTTTTGAGGAATCCAAGGAAGCTCTTTGAGCATAGCATTTTATGATATACGGCAGTACCAAAATCATAGTGGCCCATCATCCATTTCTTATGATTATCCTCACTCCTAAAAGTATGCAAACAATTCACCAAACAAACATATAGAACCCAAGTAATGGAATCTTTTGAAATCAACATTGGAAATGATAATTATTCAACCCAAAGATATGCATGAGCTGCCAATCATGAAGAAAAAACTACTTGTGGACACAAATGTCATAACAACCAAGAGTTAGGAAAAGCATGTAAATCTGGTGATACTCATCCCTCTTGGGATAAAACAGGCCAAACTATTGAATACCAAGTAAGTAATGAAAGATACACTTAATTGCTATGCCAATGCGTAACTCTTGCGTAGTGCGTGAATTTTCTCATCTAAGAGATAAGAAAATAAATATTAGCACAAGTGATGCATACATAAATAAGGCATCCTACAATTTGTTGATAGAGATTGGCATCAAATGCATCTCTCACATCATGAAGACTCAATGGTAAATTTGTTTCCATTGGAGTGACAATAGGTTTACAATCCTCAAGGCGAAAATGTTGCAATAAAGTGTTGAAGTATTAAGTTCGACACAAAGCAATGTCACCATCAAATTGCATAAAATGAATGCTTAGATATACAATACTCAAGACATAGCACATCCCTTTTGTTTTTTCACCGTTGGTTACCACAAAAACATAACACACCATGTTAGTGTAAATACTCACGTTGTATTGGAAGTATGCTTATAATAAAATAATGTTTCTAGTACGTGGATATGAAGAGTTTTCCATTTGTATGAAAAACTCCGAATGTTTTTCCAACATTACATATTCATTTATATCCTAAGTAGTGTTATCTTCTTTTCAGTTAGTTTTATATATATATATATATATATATATATATATATATATATATATATATATATATATATATATATATATATATATATATATATATATATATATATATATATATATATAACTAGAGTTTTACTATAGATAGATGCTTGTTATTTTTCTTATTTATCTATCTAACTTAGAATAATCTTTTATTTTGTACTTAAAGACAATGGAAGTTAATGTTGGAGTTTGAGGACTACAAATCACACGAACATGGCAAGAAAGAAGACGCTTGAACAAAACATTGATTGTGTTACCAAGTGAATGTACAAAGAGAAGTGACCCATTAGGGTTACATGCATATATACAAGCCGGGGTATAAAACCTACTAAAGTCCTCACCTCAATGTGCTTAGTCTTTGCATGCTAGACTAGATTCATAACCAAGCAATGGCACTTTGACTATTAGTGAGCAAATGAGGTACATGCTAAGGTAGACCCATATCACAAGCAAGACGAGAAAGGCACAATGCCTCCTTACATGCCTCACGAGCTACAACATACTTTACTTCTATAGTGGAAAGAACTGTACATTTTTTAGAAGAGTTCTTCACCTCCAATAAAGTGGAAAATGTATCTTGATATAGACGTATAGTTTTCTACACAACCAACATGATCGGAATCTGTGTAATCAATAATGGATTCCTTTACTCTACCCAATCATAGGAACTTGTCTGTAGTGCCACTCAAATATTTTAAAATCATCTTGACCACTTCCTAATGCTTCTTGCCAAGATTTGATATATGTGCTCAAAACTCCCACTGCAAATGCGATGTTTGGGATCGTAGCTAACATAGCATACATGAGACTATCGATAACAATTTGATAATGAATCTTGGTCATGAATTCCTTCTCGGCATTTGATTTGGGGCAATCATCCTTGCTCAGTTTCACATATGTAAGTAAAGGTGTACTCAATGCCTTACCACCCTATATATTGAATTTGTGAAGTACTTTGGATATGTACTCACTTTGAGACAAGTATATTTATCTTTTACTCCTACCACTAGTAATGTGCATGCCAAGAATATGTTTGGCATCCCCCAAATCCTTCATATCAAATATCTTAGTCAACTTCTTTTTGAGCAATGACAAGTTTAGATGACTTCCCAACAATCAATATATTGTCAACATAAATTATCAAGCATATCAAGCTTCCATCTGAGCATCTCTTTGTGTAGAGACAATGATCCTCATTGATTTGAGAATAGCATTGAGACTTCATAAAAGCATCAAACTTTTGGTACCATTATCTAGGGGACTGTTTAAGTCCACATAAGCTCTTCTTTATTTTACAAACTAGACTTTCTTTTCCAGGAATTACATAACCCACTAGTTGTTCTATATAGATCTCATCTATAAGATTTCCATGCAAGAAAGCAGATTTCACATCCATTTGGGCTAGATCTAAGTCCTACATTACATCGAATTTAAGCAACATGTGTAGTGTAGTCATCTTGACTATTGGAGAGAAGGTTTCCTCGAAATCAACACCATGTTGCTTAAAACCCTTTGCAACCAGTCGTGCTTTATACTTTGAGAAGCATTATTTGATGTGAATTTCAACTTATACACCCATTTACATGGTGAAGTTTTCTTGCCCTTTGGCAAAGGTACTAAATCCCAAGTACCATGGTTGTGAACAAAATCCAATTCACTCTTCATGGCATGCTCCCATTTGATATGATCCTCTATCTACATAGCCTCTTTGTAGCAAGAAGGCTCACTAGCATGTGTTAGCATAACAAAATCCAAATCTAGCACATATCTATTCGGTGGATATGAGACACGTGTGGAATGTCTCAATGGTTGCTGAACATGAACATTTGCAAACTGATCTGACTAGACATTCTCCTAAACATCCCTATGTGCAACATTCTTATTCATGCTAACTAGAGGGATAGTATCCTTAAACAACACTCTTCTCACTTCATCTTCTTTAATGGGTTGTTTATGCATCTTAGTATCATTGAAAATGGCATCACTACTTCTAATCACTGAACGTGTTTTAGGATCCCATAAGTGATATCCAAAATTTCCTCCTCGACCATATCCAAAAAAATGCATTTCTTTGTACTTCTGATCCCAACTTTTTCTTGAAGATTCTTGGGTACATGAACATATGCTTCACACCCAAATCAGAGATGATCATAATATGGTGGCTGCCCAAAAGCCTTGTGAAAGGTTTGAATGATGTAGCATAGAAACTACTCTATCATGAATAATTTTATTCATCTTCTCAACTAGACCATTCTGTATTGGGGTATAAAGAGCTATAAACTCTCTATGAATTCCTCTAGACTGACGAAAAAGGCTGAATTCATGTGAAGTATACTCACCTCTAGTACCCAAACATAAAGCCTTGAGCTTAGTTCCTTTTCCAGTCTCAACTAAAGCAAGACAATTTATGAAAGTAGGGAACACCTCATCCTTCAATTTGATAGGATATACCTAGACTTTCCTAGTAAAGAGAATCACCTAATGACTATGGGCATAGGACCACACACATTTGTATGAATGAGATTTAAAGGTTGAATTGAAGAGTCAATGTATCTTATGCACATTCCTTGTTTGCTTTCCATATTGAGAATGCTCACATAATGGAAAATTAGAGAAAGATAACACAACTAAGTAGCTAGAATGAGAAAGATTTTCCATTCCACTTCGAGATATGTGGCCCAAATCACCATGCCAAATAAAATCCATAGGATGTTCAGTAACAAATCACAAGTGTTCTTTCTATGATACAAATAAAGGATGAACCGAGCTTTACTTCCTTTTGCAATAACCATATTGCCCTTTAATATGTGAAAGGGCTGAGCATAGAAAACCATTTGAAGCCAAGGTCATCAAGCTGACCAACTCACTTTGAAGCCAAGGTCATCAAGCTGACCAACTCACATTAGACTGCATGATAATTGAGGCACATGGCATATACTATGCATGGTAAATTTTGAACCATCCGAGAACTGCACAACCATATCTCCAATCCCAACAACATCATAATGGTAAGAATCACCAAGTACCATGGTAGCAAGAGACTTTGCTACAAAAGTAGAGAACCATTCTCTCTCTAGTGTCACATGGAAAGAATCACCAAAATCTAGGAGCCATGTGCGGGAAAGAGAATCAACCATAAGAGCCTTAGTACGCACAAGACTATCAAGTGTCAACACATCAACATCATCACAAATAGCTTTAATTTCTTCTATGTTCACAATTGAAGCAGAGGTGCAAGTAACTATTTAACATGCCTATCAACATTATGTCCTTTGAATTTAGCATTCTTTAATGCATAGAAGTCTTTCTTCATATGTCCTTTCTTATGAAAATAATGGCACTCGATATCCCTCTTCCTTGATTTACTTCTACTTCTATTCCTTTGAACATTCTTTTCCTTATTCTTGATCCTGCCGTGTTATTGATTCTTTCCTCGATAAGAGTCACAAATATATGCATCCCCACTTTGAGTGGTAACCATAGATTTTTATGGATCTCCTTTTTTCAAGAGTGCTCCACATATGTCCTCACAAATCACAAGTGTTCTTTCCCGAGCCATACTTCCTTTTGTAATAACCATATTGCCCTTTAATATGTGAAAGGACTGAGCATAGAAAACCACTTTGTAGCCAAGGTCATCAAGCTGACCAACTCACATTAGACTGCATGATAATTGAGGCACATGGCATATACTATGCATAGTAAATTTTGAACCATCCGAGAATTGCACAACCATATCTCCAATCCCAACAACATCACAATGGTAAGAATCACCAAGTACCACGGTATAGCTTTAATTTCTTCTATGTTCACAATCGAAGGAGAGGTGCAAGTAACTATTTATCATGCCTATCAACATTATGTCCTTTGAATTTAGCATTCTTTAATGCATAGAAGTCTTTCTTCATATGTCCTTTCTTATGAAAATAATGGCACTCGATATCCCTCTTCCTTGATTCACTTCTACTTCTATTCCTTTGAACATTCTTTTCCTTATTCTTGATCGTGCCATGTTATTGATTCTTTCTTCGATAAGAGTCACAAATATATGCATCCCCACTTTGAGTGGTAACCATAGATTTTTATGGATCTCCTCATTCAAGAGTGCTCCACATATGTCCTCATAGGCCAGTTTACCACTAGGTGCACTACTGCTAATAGGTGTGCAAGACATATCCCATAATGATGGAAAAGTGCGTAGCAATAAGACCACTTTTGTTTCATTATCCATATCCATGTTTTGAGCCTATAATTGAGAGAATATAGCATCAAAATCATTTAGATGAGTAAAAACACTATTTGTGTCCATCATGTGAAGGTCATATAACTTTCTCATCAGATATGCTTTATTTGATGTTGTTTTTTTTCATATGTATTGCATAACTTCTTCCAAAACTTCTCTGCACTTTGAGAGTTCAATACTATAAAATAAACATTGCTTTCCAGGTGCAATTTAATGGTAGACCTAGCTATTTCATCCAACTCATCCCAATCATCATCATCATTCATATCAATAGCCTTCTTTAAGATTCCATTTACTGGCTTCCACTATCTCCTTTGAATTAGCACATCTTTAATTTGATTATTCCATAGAGTGAAGTTTGTGTGATCAAATCTCCGAGTCTCAAAATGGCCTTTTCCCTACAAGTTATAACTTCTCTTGGGAACACTGACACTAGATCCTAATCCACCAGATGTGCCTAAAATATCTGATGCCATGATGATAGAGAATAGACTAAAATGATAATGGAATTAGAATAGTCCAAACACCACCAAGGATTAAAAACAATGACCAAGTGTCAGATTCTAGGAAGAATTTGATAGAATTTTCCTAGAAAAATGGATCAATGAACAACAATGAACAACCAAAGACACCATGTGAGAATGTATGTGCTCACACCAATAAGTTTCTCAGGGACTAAAGTCAACCATTGTATAATTGTAAATCTAAGATCTAGAAAAATTTTGCCAGAGTCTCCTCTACAAAATGAGCATATGAACAATGTAGAAGACTCATAAAATTGTGAGTATTGGCATGTAAACGTGCATAATGAATCACTAACTCCATTGCATATAACCACTTAACTGAAAAGAAGCCGACTAGCTTATAGAACACCTATGAACAACTAGCATACATCTCCTATGGTGAGGCTGGGTGAGTCTTCCACATGCATAATTGAAGAGATCCCAATCTAGGTGTCTCCCAGTTAAGAAAACCACACCACGACCCTCTTTATTAACGTCAATGGATTTATGCAAAAATGTAACCACTATATCAATGACCACATGGAAGTACATAAGCGGTATCCACAAAAGCGTATGTAGTGTGTATGTGCTCAGTATACATTGTAAAATGAAAGCCTGAATTTAAAACCCAAACAAAAACATCTGTAAATGTTTGTCAACTCCGTTCTTTAGACCCAAACAACTTGCATAAAATTGTAGTGGTTGCTACCACAACAACTAAAATCTTCCAAGAAACTTGTAAATTCATTAGTGTGGATAAAAGCATAGCCCCCAAGCTGAATATTCCTTGTTGAAGAAGCAAAAAGAATACTCTTCATGATGTTCTTGAAGCTATGTAAAGAGAACTATGTGTGAAAGTACTCTAAGATGGCTCCAAGAATCACCCAAAAAATGCTTCGAAAAAATCTTCAAAAGCAAATAATAAAGCTTTAAGGACCCAAAACATGTTCAAGCTAATGTGAACCTTAGTATTTTGCCCTTCTCAAACACCACAAGAGTGTAGATTAGTGGCAAGAGATTGTCAGTTAAGCGAGATTTGCGCAGAACAATATTGGGATGGATGACCTTTTGAGAAGCACCAAGAACATCTCTCTTCCTTGATCATCGAGGTCCTCCCTGATATGCAACCAAAGATGCTAATGGTGACTTTGATGACTCGGATGAAAAGGTATGCCAAGGTCTATGCATTGTTCTTTGACTTAGTCATAAGCCCTGGAGAAGGTCACAGGTGGGTGCTCGTTTCGCTTGCACAACATCAAAAAACCTTTTGCTTCAAATAGCTTTGATACCAGTGAGATGGCGATGCAACATGATGTATTCTCCTTTGAGAGCGCTCCACATACTGCTCTGCATAGACTTGCAGAAAACAACGAACTATGCAGTACACAGAGAGCATGTCTCATAGCTCCTAGGTTTTACAAATGTGATCGAACTTAGAGTCTATGGCTCACGAGGTCACTGTATGTTTTATTAAAGAACATATACAAAAGTGTTTGGCATCCATTTGGCCTTTCACATGGACACTAATGGTAACGATAGCCATTGCATAACAATTTGATTTAAAAGAAGGAGTATGAGATCCTAAATGAATATGATATGACAAAGGTGCATCTAACTTGCTATCTCTCAAAGTTTGCACTATACATTTGGGCATCCATTTTTCGCCTTCAATGTTAGCTCTCTCATCAATAAGTGCATCATGTAAATTAGGATGAGAAATAGAAGGATCCAGATCATCATTTGAAACTCATAAAGGTTGCAAAATTGCCTCACTAGGAGCAACATTTGATTGACTACCTATAAAAGGAGGAAGCAAAATATCTTATACATCCTCTGAGCTAACTCATGTCTCCTTGGTACATGAAAATAAGGGCCGAGTTGCATCCTCCACAAAAAAAAACATCATGAACGACCAAAATGTTCTTAATATGTGGATGATATAGATGAGTGCTGTTGTTTAGGCACTAATGCATATGCTAGACAACCAAAATCAAGGCCTCAGATGGAGTGATAAACTACAATGCTTTGGTGGGGTACTTATTAAGTACATACGCTATACAATTAACAACCCTATGCTAGAAAGATATCTAAAAATGTGAAATTACTACCATCAACATTATTGAGAACAATCTTTGCAACTCCCATGACATGATAAGAGGCATTGTTGGCACATGTAATAGTATTTTCTATAAAACCAAGCTCAAATGAAGTAAAGAAACTATAATGCGAGGTAATATGTTTGATTGCATAACTACCAAAGTACCAAACATCCAAGCATACCATAGACATACACTGCTCATAAGAAGATGGATCATAGTTGCAATGAATACTAAATACCCATTCTTCATTTTGAATAAGGTTAACAGACTCTATTTTAGGTGTAAAGATCTTTGCAATAACCATTCCAACCTCTTTCTTTTTTTTCCTCTTTTGTAGCCATTTTAGGAAAACTCTTAATGACATGATAATTTGCCTTAGAGCACTTGCAAAACTGTTTCTCCTTTTCTATTCTCTTGTCATCTTTGTCTTTCTTCTTTGACTGTGCAATGTTACCAAATTTTTGCTTACTAGTAAATGAGCTCCATTTACCTTTTTCCCTTCTCACTAGCTAAGACAGTGATTTGCAACGCATAATTGATCTATTCTCCCTAAAATAATCTTCATGCCCCAAAAGTTAAGGCATTAGGATTGCATTTCACCATTAATCAAAGAGTAGAAACAAAACCTTGATAAGAATATGGAAGTCCATTAAGAATAGTCTGCACACATGAACTCTCTCTTTCTCCCCCCCTCCCCCCACACCCCCTCTCTCTCTCTCCCACACTCTCATGACTCCTCTCTTTGAGTAACATTGTAATGTTTGCTTGCAAGAATGCCAAAAACCACAGAATGAAAGGTCCTCTTTTGGGCTAAGGGGCCTATTCTTTTGTTGAGTATGCAACTCCTTACAAACACTATTGTAACATGCTAAATCTAGCAACATGTTGTGAATGATTCTCCATGCATTGCATTGAAACACTATACTATACCAAATGCCCACATATGGGATGTTATTATGTCCATTATATATATATATATATATATATATATATATATATATATATATATATATATATATATATATATATATATATATATATATATATACACACACACACACACAAACATATATATATATATATATATATATATAATTCTTAAATGTTTACTTTCATATAAAATACAAACCATATACCAAACATACAAAACATAAAACAAATATGCAACGTACCATTGGCGATTATATATGTATGTATGCATATATATCTATGTATACATGCATGCATGCATGTATGTATGTGTGATGGCATGTATGTATGTATGTATGTGTGTATGTTTGTATGTACATATGTACATACGTATGTATGTATGTATGTATGTATGTATGTATGTATGTATGTATGTATGTACATATGTACGTAGGTACGTATGTATGTATGTATGTACATACATATGTGTGTATGTATGTATGTATGTACATATGTACATACATATGGATGTATGCATGTATGTATGTTTTAACTTCTATGTGACATCATAGTACTAAGTACACATGCCACATAGCACTATATGTTTTGTGAGACATCATAGATGCATACATCAATGTGATGTATGTATATACATATGTGTGAGTGTGTACATACTAATGGACTTTTGCATGCACCTATGACGGATTGCTCACCAACTCTTGAGATAAGCAGCTACCAAAAAAAGCTTGGGATATTCTTTTTTAAGTTCACATTTTATAAATTGTTTGAAACATCATATCGTCACCCTAAGAGCTCATTGCAACATGTTCTGTGCACCCCCCCCCCCCCCCCCCATCTATTCTCTACATCCCCCCATCGACTTCCTCCCTCAACCCTTCCCCCACTAGGCCTTCCCCTCCCCACCTCTACCCTCCATTGCCTCCACCCTCACCCCCCCTGCCCCCAACCTCCTTTGCATGCAAGTGCCCCTTCCCCTCCCTCCTAGTCTTTAATCCCTCTCCCCCACCATCAACCTCCTCCAACCCTCCTTCCCCTATCTGACTCCCTTCTTTCTTGGTACCCCCTCCTCTTGCCACCCTCAACACCTCCCCTTGCCTCCCTAGCCCCCTCCCTTTCCCTTCTCACACTATTCCTTCCCCCTTGGCATCTCATCCATTTATCCCTTGGTAGTTCTCCTCTAGCTTCCTTACCCCTTTTGTGCGAAGGTCGTTTGGTTGAGGACATCTCGTAAACCCCCCCCCCCCCCCCCCCCCCCCTTGCCCCGACCTTTCTTTATGTGTAGCAAACACAAATGGACCTAGAGCCTGCCCCTCAAAGGGACTCATCTGAAGCCCCCTCATCCATTTCCACTATGTCACCCATTCCATTCTCCCTTACTAATGAGGGTAGAGAAAATTTAGTTTTAGAGGTTGAGCACCTACATGCCTCCTTATTCATTTGTATGATCATCAGTTTGTGCCCCAACCATGGAAAACTCAGGGAGCTCCTTTAGAGTAGCTTGCTTGCCAAGGTTGGCAAGTTAGTTGATATGCAGATCCTGGGTCACAATTTTTATCACGTGAAGCTTGAGGCTACGGAGGTAGATGCACGAGTGATCGTTTTATCTCCAATTGTGGTTTGGGATACCTAAGCTTATGTTTTTCCATGGACGCATGGCTTTGATTCCTTGAAAGATTCCTCCTCAGCTTTCATCCATCGAGAAGTACATGGATTTCTAGTGACTTCCTGCTTTCTTGGCCTTTGTCACGAGTGTCTTCATCTATTACCTCAGATTGGTGGATCTCTTGGCACCTTTTTGGAGATCCCATAGTCGACGGCCTCAGTTTTGAGCCTTCCATTTATCAGGATCCTCATTTCTGACCTTGCACAATTACCATAAGTGATTGAACTCTCTCTTTTTTCAAATGATTGGATGACTCAGAGGGTTGAGTACTCTGGCCTTCCAAATCAATGTTTTTCGTGTTGCAAGGTTGGTCACATAGAAGACATGCCCCTCAAGGACCAGACACCATACTAGGCGACATTATGAGAAGGAGGCACACTAGTCCCCCACACATGCATCTCGTCCTCCTTCCCCCTCTCCTGCTCCCACGGCCTCTTTGCCTCTAGACAAGGGTGAATCTAACATCCCCTCAATGCCCCACTTCGGATGATCCTTCCTTGTCTACCATGGGATGGAGGGAGCATGGATAGCGGTCACAGATGGACCGACAACATCGTCTGATGGTTTTAAAAGTCTTTGTTCCCATGGGGAACTTGCTCAGTGCACATCAGGAGGATTTTCCTATGACCATTGGCACAGAGTCGGAGCAGGAACCCCCCACTTATGTTCCCACTCCTTAGTCTCCTCTCCCAAGCCTTCTACTTCTCGGCAACCCCATCGGCCTCCTGAGGCTATACCCCCCCAATCTTGATGCTCCCTTGACAATGATTTCTTAGTGAGCCAAGCGGCTCATGAGGGAAATTTGCCACTGCCCCTCCTAATTCTGGGTACTTCTCCCTTGGCAACTATTCCACATGGATTGGTGAGTTTTAGTCCTTTCATGGAATGTTCAGAGGATGGGTGGGCTGCAGTTTTTGTGATATAGAGATTGCCTACAGTAGTAGCTCCAACAATGCTTGGTTGATGGATCCATTGATATTCTGATGCTTCAAGAACATCATCTCTCCTTGGGCCATATAGGACAATGTAGACAAGTCTTGTAGATGTTAAAAATAAAGAAGCAAGATCATATATGTTTCGCAAATAGGATTTTCTTAAAAAAGAAGGCAAATACAAAAATGAAAAATGAAAGCATTTACTTTAGCAAGTAGTGGAGGCTAAAAGAGAATCAATCAAAAGAGTGTCTTCTCAAAGTAGTGGAGGAGTTATGGAGAAGAGCTCTCAAACTAATCATGAGAGCTCGTGGTCACTTGACTATAAAAGAGGCAAGGGAGGAAACTTGTAGAGGAAGAAGGCGCTAGTGTCCCCTTGTAGGTAGTTCATTTGGTTTCAGTCATTTCGTTTTCTTTAGTCTCATAGACTATGTCCTAGTGAAAACCTTCTATTTTGGTTCACACACTTGCTGCTTGTTAAGCTAAGTGCTTCCAGTACAGTAAGAATTAAAAAAAATTACTTTTGGAGATATTAAATTAGCTTAATAAGCTAATGATTCCAAGTGGAATCACTTAAAATGATTCACTATACACAGAGCAATCAATTAAGAAAGTATAGCATTACCCCTGATTTTTTAGGACCTCTGTAGAGTTTGACCAGTGGGTACTTCAACACACTTTTCTCCCAATTCACTAAATGGAATATCTTCAAAATTTGTCAGCATGTAGTAGACTTAGATTTGATTCCAATGAGCTATAGAACATTGTAAATGGTGGAGTATTGATTGAGATATGAGCAATACAAAGTGACTCTTCTGAGTGACAATAATAGAGAGCTCAATAGATATAATGAATGATCTATTGTTATTGTGAAACAATGTTGTACATGATCATTGGCATGATAATCAATGCTCAATGATATATAGAAGTGTAGGCTATGATGTAAACCTCACTCTCTTACAATATGATCAACTAATGCCTCAGAATTGGAGTCTTCTAACCCGCGAGTTTTACATTAATCTTTTATAGATGTTTCATTCAAATTTTGAATTTGAATTCAACTTTGGCTCTCACTAAAAAAGTGATCCATTAATCTAGGAGATATTCTGTCTAAGGATTCGTGGCTCAACAATCCATCTAACTCCACGAGTTTAGTGGCTTTTACATATATTCGTTCAAGTCAATTGGACTTTTACAAATGGTAAAAGATAGAGAGACTCATAGCAATGGTTCCCATGGAACTTCAATTATTCCTCATAAGTTCTCCTCATGCCTAGGCAAGTGTGTAGGCTTGGCATTTGCACCAACAGATCCCCCTCAAGCCAAACATCTTGTCTTGGTCTTCTTCTTCAATCCTCTTGAATGTCCTGCAATCCAATCATAGCTTTAAACCTGCAAAGTTTAGTACTCTCAAGTGCTTTGGTTAATAAGTCTGCACATTGCATATTGGTTGATACATATACCAATTGAATTTCCTTGCTTAATAGCTTCTCTCTCACATAATGATAGTGGACCTCTATATGCTTGGTCCTAGCATGTTAAATAGGATTTGCTGCAAGATGTAAAGAACTTGTATTATCTCCAAAAATCATTGGAGATCTAGTATACAAACCCAAATCTGCATATAACAATCTGATCCATATGGCCTCTTGAGTAGCATTGGCCAATCCTCTATATTTTGCTTCTGTTGAAGATAAGGCAACAATAGGTTGCTTCTTGGAAGACCATGATATAGGCTTGTCACCTGCAAAGGATAGATAACCTGAGGTACTCCTTCTATCATCTTTACAACCTACCCAATCTGCATCTGAGTATATCTTGATATCCAAATCTGAAGTATAAGGAAAATATAGACCTTGATTTTGAGTGCCCTTAAGGTACTTCAAAATCCTCTTGGTAGCTTCCAAGTGAGGTGTCCTAGGTTTGTGCATAAATTGGCTTAAGACACTTACTCCATAAGCAATATCAATCCTTGTCAATGTAGCATAGTTTAGGCTTCCCACTATGCTTTGGTATCCTACAATATTTTCAAGCACATCACCTTCATGAGCACTTAATTTCTGGTTTACCTCCATAGGAGTGCTTGCTACCTTGGCATCTTGCAAATGAAATTTCTTCAACATGTTCCGTACATACTTTCTTTGATTAATGTAAATTCCAGAGTTAGTATAGACTAACTCAAGTCCAAGAAAATACTTTAGTGATCCTAGATCATTGATTTTGAACTCCTAGATCATTTGATTCTTAATCTTCTTGATGCCATTAGCATCATTACCTGTGAGTATGATATCATCAACATATACACATAGATATATTACCTCTGAATTACTTCTCTTGATAAACAAAGAAGTATCTACTTTACTCATGATGAATCCTTGATCCTGAAGGTATGTAGTCAACCTATGGTTCCATGCCCTAGGTGCTTGCTTCAATCCATAAAGAGCGTTGTTCAATTTACACACATGATTTACCTGGATTTGGTGCTCATAGCCAGGAGGTTGAGACATATACACCTCCTCTAAAATCAACCATTAAAAAATGCATTTTTTTTACATCCAATTGGTACATATTCCAATTCTTTGATGCAACCACACTTACCAATACCCTGATGGTTGGCATTTTTGCCATAGGTGAGAAGGTTTCTTCATAATCAACTCCTTGTGTTTGTGCAAAGCCCTTAGCCACAAATCTAGCCTTGTACCTGCTTATTGATCCATCAGAATTTCTCTTGATCTTGTAGATCCACCTAGAACCAATTACCTTCATAGACTCTTTCTTTGGCACTAGCTCCCATGTATCATTCTCCTTGAGTGCTTCAATCTCCTCATCCATAACTTCCTTCCATTCTGCCTTGGTGTTGCAGAGCTAAAGAGCGCACAAAGCAGAGAAAAAGATGGGCCCAAAATTTTTCCGATTTGGACCACATATTTTTGTAACATATTCATTTCTGTAATATATTTCCCTTTGTAAAGGCACTAGAGGAGTCCTCTAGATGCATTCCCACAGAAGAATAGAAGCTTACCCATGTAAAATAGTAGGAAATTAGCTCTTAGTTAATAAAGTGCCGGTCACTTGTGTGAAAGGACCATTTTTAGGGCACTAGTATATAAGTCAAATGTGACTCTTTGTAAAAGACTTTTTGCCATTGTGAGAATAGAGAGCACAGAAATTCGAATTTGTGTCTTCTTCCCTCTTCATCTCCTTTTTCGCGAGCTTGTATGCACGTGGATTGCTTGGAAAGAGTGCTTGTGAGTGTTGTCTATCCTTGAGAGTGTTTCTTTGCTGTAGGAAAGGTGTGTGTGAGTTGTAGGAAGTGCTGAAGTGTAGGAAGGTATTCCCGCGACTCAGTATTTCTGTCATAACTTGAAGTAGGAGCGTCGGAATTGAGTGAAACCACTGCCATTGGATGCGTCTTCTCGAGAGCTTCGAAACGCATATATTATTTGCTATGTTTGGAGCTCGGAGCTAGAAGAAAAGTCCAAAATACTGACGGCTGCTGCACCAAGTATCGTTTCGCCTTGACCAACAGTTGAAGCTTGTTAGGATAAGTGGTTGCCTCATTTTCACTCTTGAGTAATTCATTTGCATTGACCATTACGCGATTGCATGTCTTCATACACTCGGCTAGGTTAGTATACTCTTCGGATTGATAATTTAAAAGCGTGTATCCCCACTATATGCACTTGTGAGGGGATTGAGGTACAGTCTCTTTCTCCGCAAGTCCCTAAGTTGAAGCTTAGGTCAACACACTTTTTGGCGCCGTTGCCGGGGAGTGACGAATCAAACCGAGGCATTCGTGTGATGGTAAGTAGCTTTTTGCTTTGAAGAACTTGGAGGAGCGGAAATCTTCTCTTCTTTGGTAAGTCAATTTCAGCCGCACTTGCTACTTCTCATTCTTGGAGTGTGTGTAGTGAGTTGATAGATTAGGGAAGTGAGTAGAAGAAGTAGAATAGGAGTGAGTGGAGAGTAGAGTAGGCTTTAGGGTTGTTCAAAAATTTTCCTTTTTCTGTAAGCTAGGAATTCCCAAGTATAAAAGTCAAAAAATTTCATTTTTTCAAGTTACTTGTTGAACAAGTATCGTGGAGAGCAGTGTCGAATGTCGTGAGAGTTGCAGCGATCGTGGCGAGGAAAGCAAGCAATAGGGAAGAGTACAGTGCAAAAGAGTTGGACCAAGAGGTCATAGGTGCTACCAAGGTAAACTAAATTACCCATTTGATCAAAAATTTTCAGTATTTCAACCTAGGAAAGGAAAAAAACGACCTGCGCTGAGTATCGTTTGGACTCCCAGGGGGTTAAAAGTCATTTGTTGATTAATACAGTGGGTGAGGGTAAGAGAGAAGAGCTAGGTGAGAAAGGGGGAAACATCAAATCTCAAAAAAACATTACAAAAATTTAAAAAAGGGTCAAGTATCGCTTTGCTCCTGCGGTCGAGTATCGTTTTACTCCTGCGGTTGAGTATCGCGATATTTCCCAGCGGTCGTCGATCGTTTCGTGAGAGATCGTAGATCGTTTCAGGTAGAGATCATAGATCGTTTCAGGTAGAGATCGTAGATCGTTTGGTTAGAGATCGTTTTGACCAGAGGTCGTCGATCGCGTGTCGTTTGCCAAGTATCGTTATCCAGAGATCGCGACACTTGTCAAAGGTCGTGTATCGTTTGTCACGAGTGTCGTCCGTCGTCGATCGTTTGGCGGAGATCGTGACACTTGTTACAGATCGGTATCGTTTCAGTTAAATATCGCCGATCGTTTTTGGTGAAGATCGTAGATCGTTTCTATTCGAGTATCGTGTATCGTCTAGTGAGAGATCGTGTGTCGTTTCAGCCCAAGTATCGCCGATCGTTTCTACTAGAGATCGTCGGTCGTGTATCGTTCTCAGCCAAAGATCGTTTTGCGAGAGATCGTTTGGTCAAAAATCGTTTTCCAGCGATCGTTTTGATCAAGTATCGTTTAGACCCAAGTGTCGTTTTCCAGCGATCGTTTCGGTCAGAGGTCGTAGATCGTTTCATTGAGAGGTCGTGTATCGTTCCCAGTCAGAGATCGTTTGGTCAAAGATCGTTTTCCAGCGATCGTTTCATCCAAGTATCGTCTGTCAGCGATCGTTTTATCCAAGTGTCGTTTGTGAGCGATCGTTTTCTCAGAGATCGTGAGAGTCAAGTATCGTGACTTGAAATTTTCTTTCAGTCACATTCCAGCCTAAGTTTTCCCTAGACTTCTGAGCCATAACTTAGGACTCTAGAGGCTAAAGGTGGACCAGAATTGATCAGAGCTCTTAAGTGAATGAACCTGAGATCAGGAAGAACCTTAGGAAGCCGAAGAAGTGTAATTTCTTCTGTAGGGAGTGCTGCCGAACCAAGCAACCGTTCACACTATTCTGAGACCTCCAGTGAGTCAGAAGGAGAAATCCCCATGGCTTCCGAGGATATGCAAAACACTATGCCCATGATTGGCCAAATGTCCATCATTGAGGGCGAATACAGAACTTCCTTAGAGTATGTGAACACCAACCACAATGAGATCCCTATCTATTTGGATGGTCTCAACAGATCAGTGGCCAGACTGAGGAAGGCTTCAGAAGCCTACATAGTGCCAAGACCGGCAGTTAAATACATAGGAGGACTGTACATGGATAAACAAGACAATCAATACGTGTTCACAGAACACCCTGAAATCATTAATGAGCGTGGTGAGGAAAATAATGCTTCAAGCTTAAATGGATATGGAACTGAAGAACAAGTGACTACTCCTAGAGGGAGATCAACAATTACTAAACTTTGGAGAGGAGACTTAGTTCCCCAGGATGACACTCTAATAGATGTGTATTTGATCAACGGGATGGAGCACTTGCTCAGAGCCCATTCCTCTATTTGGGAAGCTGCTCCTAATCCAGTTACCATCTATGAGTTACAAGATCCTGAATTCCCCACCATCATCACATATTTGGACAAAAATCATAGAAGGTATTGGCCAGTCACAGAATTAGAAAGAGCTGAGCTGAAATATCAGAACATCCCAGTGTTCCCCCCTAGGGACCAAGCCACTACTTCACGGAATCCACATGGAACTTCTCAAAATGATTCAATTCAACAATCAGGACAAACACAACAAACTCAACAAACCCAGATCCCCATCAGACCACATGTACAATTTGCAATGCCTACCACTAATCCTAATTACCGGCCACAACTAGCTATTGACCCAAGGCAGGGAGTTCATACTCCAGTCAAACCACAGGTAGTACGAGGACCGGGCATACCAATAGGAAGACCAAATTACCCGGTAATGCCGAGACAACCTGAAGCAGGAAGGAGACTAAGACCGATCCAAGTGGCCAAGTGCATGAGAAATCATTATGATGGCTCGAGTGAACCCTATAATCACATAGCAGAATTTAAACAAGTAGTTAGAGCCGAGCAGGTAGATGACTTCATGATTCAATATGAGTCCTTTGGCCTTACCTTGTCAGACACAGCCTTGGCCTGGTTTCAGCCACTGGATCCAAATACCTTCCAGAACATGGATCAGGTGTATCAAGAAATGATTGAAGAATTTACCAAATCTGGAATTAAAAACAATTCTTCGTCATTAATCCACAGCTTCAAACAAGTTCCGACCGAGTCAGTGAGATTGGCAGCAAGGAGATTCAAGCAATATGTGGATAGGTGTCCCGTAGAAGAGAGACCAACACAAAACAAGATGGTATCATTGTTTTTAGAAGGACTATTGAACGGAACCTTGAGGTCATTAGTATACGTGAAGAGAGTTCAAACTTTGCAAGAGTGTATGAAGGAATGTATAGACCTAGAGGATAACCTTGCAGAAGACTTGAAAATACCCCAAGGTAGTGTGAAAAGTGAAGAGTCATCAAGTAGCACATCAAACCCTAAGAACAACGTAGAAGAAATTGCCGACTTGTTAGCTAAAAAACTGAATGTTCACGGACAGAGGAATTATCCCACTAACCCTATGAGAATGCCTATGCTTAGAAGATGTATGCAGTGCGGAGGAGATCATCCTTCTCATTTGTGTACAAGGGGAATAGTCCCATCACCTGCCTATGCTCCTCATAGACCCTCTGTCCCCGGACCACTACAATATTGCAGTATAGAGCAGAGATACACAAATCATAGCACCGAGAACTGCCCTTACAATAGGCAAACCAGACCCACACAGCCTTATGTGAGACCATATGGATATCCGCAGAATCAGCAAGGAGGAGAAACCTTTAGATATCCCTCATATCAGCCACAGGCACCAATACCACGACCATACGCATACCAGGGATATACGCAGCCTCAACCAGTGCTAGGACAACAACCGCCCCACCCTCAGAACGTTGTCCCAGTTAAGATAGCGCAACCAGAGGAAAACTTAGAAAGGGCCATAGTGCCAACTACACCTTTGACTAGCAGTGAACCATATGACTCATTTTACGAATCTAGTCAAGGAACATACTCTGGTTATGAGGACTCAATAATGGAATATGGGCAACAATACGACCCATATGCTTATGGCATGGAGACACCAGAAAGTTCATATAATTACGAGCAAGATTATGTGCCTTTAATGTACACAGCTCCTAGAGCAACCATGCCACCTCGACCAATGAATAGACCGCCTGTACCTAGAGGACCATGCTACAGGTGTGGAGGTGACCACTATATCAGAGAATGTACATTGCCAAACCCACCACCACCACAACGAATTTGGGAAGGTTACTGTAGCGATTGTGGAAAGGAACATCTTTTCAGAGATTGTCCTAAGAATCCCAATAAAGTCACATCTAACGTACAGATTAACGTGATAGAAGTAATTGAGTCGTCAGGGAGTGATAAAGAGTACACTATACCTTTAAAAGCCATAACAAGAGCAAGGGCTAGAGAAAACCCTGATAAAACCGAAGAAAATAATCAAAGTGACAAAGAGGGAAATACACCCATCCCTCACAGAGTAGAAGACTCCGAAGAACCAGAAAAAAGTATCACCAGTAAACGATCCCAAAGATGGAAGCAAAGGAGAGACAGGATAAAAGAAAAAAAGTTATTGCAAAAGAAGGAAAATGAAAAGAGTAAACAGAAATCAACAGAAGAAGCACAAGTGGAAGAAGAAAATAAAAAAGAGAATAAAAGGGAGGAGGTAGGATCGGTATTAGCAGACCCAATGCCTGAAGAATTAGCTATGTGGATTCAGGCATACAAGGCGAGAATAAAAGCAGGACCTACCATAGAACAACATGAGAGAGAGTATCCGAGAGGTGACTTGGAGAAAGAAAGATTGGAAATCTGCAAAAAATTGATAGAAGTTGCCCAACAAACATTAGAAAAACCCGCATCACCTTTACCAAACAACCGAATTTGCGAAGAAAAATTCCAAGAGTGTCTAAACAATCAGGAAAAGCCTAATGTAAATAGACCTCTGGATGATGAAATTGGTATTGAGAGAAAGGAAGGATCCATAGTCCCTGAAACAGAAGGAGATTGGACTAAGGATTTATGGGCGCGAGTTCAAGAGGACAAGTGGAAAAAGGTAGAGGGAATGGAACCGCCCTTTGAAGAATTGAAAGCAGAAAACGAAATAGAGGATTCAATGCCTGAACTTAATTCAGAAGAAATTTTTCCAATGGATGCAAGTGACAAAGAAGTGGAAGACGATGTAAAGGAACTACCCAATTACACCGGGGAATACGAGCACAACTCAGAATTGTATCGCATTCCATCAATAACGAGACGAGAAACGAATCCATCAGTTCAAACATCGGAGATCATACAACGCCTTAGAGAGGTGAAAATCCCATGTACCTTAACGTTCGAGGAACTGTTAAAGGTAAAACCACATCTAAAAGAAAAATTGATCAATCAGTGGGAAGTCAAGGAAGAAAAGAAGGAGGTGGATGACGAAGTGAAAACGGTGAGAATTCCAGTGGATAAAGTAGGAGACTTTAGTGAAGGGGATGAAGGAAATACATGCCTACCAATCACCTATAGGGGTTACACAACCAAAGCCATACTAGATTCAGGAGCTGGCGTTGGCATTGCTACCAAAGAAATTTGGGAGAAATGGGGAAAACCAGCATTGAGACCACACGCATGAAAATTCAAATGGCAGATGGACATACGGAAAGACCCTTAGGATTGTTGGAACGAGTAGTCTTCACTACGTGCAGAGTGGAATTCGAACATACTTTAGCAATATGTCATTTTGAAAGGCCAATCAATTATGAAATGATCTTGGGAAGGCCATTCATGAGACAGCTAAAGGTCGTACAAGATTGGGGAAAGGATGCAGTGTACCTACAACACGCAGGGGTCACCACTAGGATCAACCTACATACGTACACATATCAAGATGTACCACCTCTGCAATGGAATCAAATCCATAAAGAGGAAGACGATCAATCGATTCATAGTGCAGGTTCTAGTGACCAATCCTGGATGAACGAGGACACTCATCTATGGATATGCCAAGCTGCAAAAAAGGAAGAAGAGAGAAGAAAAAGTTGGCAGCAGAAACAAGGTGTAGTGAGATCGGTACAAGATCCAGCTTATATGCCACAAGTATTTCCAGACGAAGAATTCGAACCTCACGGTTGGATGGAAATCTTAGCCACCCTCGATGTTTGTGTAAACGAAGAAGTGGTAACTATGAACGAATGTATTGACGAGGAGGGTTATGACATTAGTTTGTATATGGTAGTCCTTCAGGAGGCAGAAGAAGGAGAAGTAATTGAGAAAGACTGGAAGGAGGACTACGAGAGCATTGAAATGGAACCAGAACCCCTGGATCTAGGGATTAGTACCACCAACATGGATATCATTGCCAATGAACAACATAAGGATCTCACACAACAGGAAGAATTAGAAGTTGAAAGGGAGTTAGAAGATGAAGATAATAAGCTTCAAGACCAATTTGAGGTACCAGCTCATTTCAAAAAATACGAAGTAGAAGAGAGGAAGATTGCTATTCAAATGCCTAAAAGAGAGGCACAACTGGGAATAGCATATGATAATAAAGAGCAAACCAAGAAAATAGTTGTAACCATGGAAGGAGGAGAGGAAAGATGTACTTTCATAGGACAGGATGTCTCAACGGAAGAAGAGCAAGAGTTAATTCGACTCATAAGAGAATACCGGGATGTCTTTGCGTGGACTTATAAGGACTTAAAAGGAGTAGATCCATCTATATGTGCGCATAGAATCCCCATGACATCCGAGGCCAAACCTTCCAAACAGAGACCTTATACTTATAATGATGTGTATTCAGCCAAGATAAAAGAAGAAATAGATAAGTTGTTGGATGCTGGATTCATATACGAGATAGAACACACAGAATGGGTATCGCCATTAGTAGTAGTGCCCAAGAAAAATGGAAAATTGAGAGTGTGCATAAATCTGAAGAAGGTGAATGCAGCCACTATACGTGATAGCTACCCATTACCGATTACGGATCATCTATTGGAGAGGGTAGCAGGTAAAGAGGTCTATAGCTTCCTAGATGGTTTCTCCGGATACAATCAAGTGGCTATTGCGACTGAGGACCAACACAAGACAGCATTTGCCACTGAATGGGGTGTGTATGCATTCAGAGTGATGCCCTTTGGACTCACTAATGCACCGGCTACCTTCCAACGATTAATGTGTCACATTTTCAAGGAATTTCTGAAAAAAAGCATGGAAGTGTATGTTGATGACCTTTGCACGTATTCCAATCAAAGACCCGATCACATACGGGAATTAAGGAAGATATTCAACAAATGTAGGCAGTATAGAGTCTGCTTAAACCCAGAAAAATGTGTCTTCATGGTAAGACAAGGAAAAATACTAGGACACATAGTCTCAAGAAATGGGATATCTACGGATGAGGATAAGATTAAAGTCATATTGGACTTACCTAGACCCAAAAATGTAAAGGAAGTACAAGCCTTTATGGGACATTGTGGATATTACCGTAGGTTTATTCACATGTATGCCATAATAGCCAAGCCCTTATACGGTCTTTTGACTCAGTTCACTTGGACAAACGAGTGTGAGAAGGCCTTCAGCGAGCTTAAAAAGAGGCTGAGTACAGCCCCAATTCTAAAATCACCCAACTGGAACAAGCCTTTTCATATTCATGTTGATGCTTCGAACTATGCAATTGGATGTATCCTAGCTCAACCGGCTGATGAAGGAAAGCTTGACCATCCAATCGCTTATGCGAGTAGACAATTAAACCAAGCCGAAAGAAATTACACGACTACAGAAAGAGAGGGCTTAGGAATGGTTTATGCAGTAAAGAAGTTTAGACATTACCTCTTAGCCAACAAATTCAAATTCTTCATAGACCATCAAGCTTTGTTGTATTTAGTCAATAAACCTTGTAGCACGGGAAGGTTGGTGCGATGGTTCCTGTTACTAATGGAGTTTGACTTTGAGGTAATAGTCAAAAAAGGAAACACGCATGTGAGAGCAGACCACCTTTCTAGGTTAAAACACGGAGAGCCACCTAGCGGAGTTCCTGATGATTTGCCAGACACCTACCTTTTTAACCTGGAAGTATGTCCTCAATGGGCCAAAAAATTGATCCCAATACTCACACATGGACCTAAAGATGGGATCACGCCAAACCGAAAGCAAGATCTTTGGAGGACTAAGAACCTTCACATTATTGCTGGAAGTTTATACCACCAGGATTCAAGCGGAGTACTGATGAGATGCGTGGAAGAAGATGAACAAAAAATGTGGCTTCAGAAAGCACACATAAATCAATGGAACACTCACTTAAACGCAATTGGAACATGGCAAACGCTCAAGAGGTTTGGCATATATTGGCCAACTATGCAACGAGACGCACATAATTATGTGTCAACCTGTCCAACCTGTCAAGAACAAATCCCAGATGAGAACTCTACGTTATGCTATTCTACAATAGCACCAAGGTGGAGCATGCCTTTAGTAAAGTTCTTGAAAACTCGAGAGTACCCTGATGGAGCTACCCTAGCAAGAAAACGTGCTCTTGGAGAACAGAGCAAGGATTACGTCATCCTAGGAAAACAACTCTTTAAACGCGGGAAGGATAACCAGCTAAGATTGTGCATTCATGAAAATGAATATCTCTCCGTCTTAGAAATGGTACATGCAGGAGCTGCGGGAGGACATTTCTCAGCAGATAGAACGGTCAAGATGATTCTCTTTGCAGGCCTGTGGTGGCCAACTCTACACATGGATGCGGAGACATATGTGAGAAGCTGCGAAACATGCCAGAGAGCGAAATATCCCATTCGGAGAGACGACATGCCTTTAAGACCCATGGTTTGTGCGAGAGCATTTACCAAGTGGGGTATTGATTTCATAGGACCTATCAATCCACCTGCGAAAGGATCACATGCGGAGTACATCATAGTAGCCACCGACTACTTGACTAAGTGGGTAGAAGCAAAAGCCACTAGAAAGAATGATGCCCAAACCACAGCAAAATTTCTTTTTGAGCACATTTTCACACGCTTTGGACTACCGATCGAGATAGTGAGTGATCGAGGAACGCATTTCTTAAACGAAGTCATTGAATCACTAATGAATGACTTTCTTGTGATTCATAAAAAATCAGCCCCATATCATCCTCAAGCTAATGGGCAAGCTGAAAGTTCCAACAAGGTACTATGTACTATATTGACAAAGATTGTCAATAATGGAAGGTCAGATTGGGACAAACAATTGCATCACGCAATTTGGGCCTTCCGTGTGGCATATAAAACGGCCATTGGAACTACGCCTTTCAACCTAGTGTATGGGCAAAATGCCATTTTGCCAATTGACTTCTTAGTACCTACCTTGAAAGTGGCCCAGCAATATGAGTGGAATGGTCATGAATTATCTCAACAATTAGATCAAATTGAAAAGCTGCACGAGACTAGATTGCAAGCGGTAGCAGGCATCTATGCCGCCAAACGGAGACAAAAGGCTTATTATGATGCACATATAAAAGACAAGGGACTGAAAGAAGGCGATTTAGTCCTGGTATACACCCTCAAACAACACGCTAAGAAGCTCCAAAAACGCGGATATGGACCCATGATTATAAATCGAATCTCTACTAGTGGTGCAGTCAATCTCGCCACACTAGACGGAGATATTCTTCCCAACTACATCAGTGGATGCAGAGTGAAAAGATTCATGGAGCCTCTAACGGATCAAATGCTAGCACGACTGTTAGGAGCTCAAAGTAGGAAAAAAGAAGAAGAATGCATACGAGAAGAAGCGAGACAAGAAGCCCTAGAACGTATCAGAAAACGGAAAGAGTGGATGAGAGAAAGAGACGAGAGATATCGAGTAGGAGAAGAACTCATCCCTATGGCTAATTTTCGAGCCACTGAGAACTCTGGACAACAAAGAAGACAGCCTTACCTGAATCTGGGAGCAGGACGAAAAGAGTACCACTTAGTGGATGCTCTCATAGACACAGGAGCAGCCATAAGTTGCATTAGATTTTCTTTGTCTCAGAGACTTAAAGAGGAGATACGCCCATCGAAGGCACAGCTAATTGGAATAGGAGGAAAAGTTACTCAATGCATAGGTGAGATAACTTTACCCTTACATATGGGCAACAACACTATGGAGCAGAGACTCTTAGTGTGTCAGGACCAAGATCTGCTTGAAGATGTGGTGTTAGGACAAGATTGGATCTATGAATATGAGGTAACAATTCAATTGGCTTTAGGTTACATATCTGCCAGAATTGGACCTCGTGAGGTATTTAGTTTGCTAGACGAACGACCACACAAAGCCGCTATTATAGAGCCAGAAGTTCATCCTAAGGAACAAAGTCATGATTGTATGTTCACTAGCACTATAGAAACCCCATCGTCAAGTACTTCATGTGAAAATACCGTGAGTCCTGTGTGCACTCCATCTTTGAGTATAGAGAGTCACAAGAGTGCACCTGAAAATGAAATCCAGCTCAAAGAGCCACAAGGCACAGGAACGAATACCACTTTGCAAGAAGTGAAGTCTACACCTGTGCAAGTGTACCCCATTCCACATTCTACACTAGCTTGGATAAGAAAGGACCAAAAGAAGGCCTACCTTCAACAACAGAAACATCTTCGACACCAGCATGTCCAATCAAAGAAGAAGACAAAGAGTTTCGCACACTTCAGTCAACCACGCCTCAATAGCATATGGATCCCAAAAAAACTGATAGCTGCACAACCTGATCGAACAAAAATATGGATCCCAAAGTCATGTACCCAAAAGACGACCATCCCAAACAAGGAGCATTCTCAGAAGGGCTATCATACTCAACATGGTCAACAGACACATCAGACGAGAAAGAGGACATATTGGCGCAAGAAGGAATCTACAAATGCAATGCAAACCGACTTGAGATTCCCAAAACAGAATCAGCAGACATACTACCGAAGAAGAATCACATTCATCAAAAAGGTGGAGAACACAGTACATTCCGCCCAAGTGAAGCAAATTTGGGTGCCGAAAGACAAGACAAGCTGCATACATCAAGCAACTACTTCCAATTGCACACATGAGGAATTGTCGAGAGCCAAAGTATGCATGATAGGGCCATATTACAAAGCCAAGCATTCGGCACGTCTTTCTTCTATTTTCGGATAGTCACGCACATTTTCCCTTTGGAAATAGGAGAGCACTTGTACATACCTAAAATATTACTCCAAAAAAATTCACTAATCGCTTCGGCTATGGACTAAAATTTATGTTTTCTTCTCAGCAAGGAATATAAAAATACAGAAAAAAATTCAGGTATTACCCTTCTCACACCCACGAGAAAGGGACGGCACCATGCACTCGGAGCAACAGCGAATTATTAATCAACATATGGAGGAGGATTTCTGAAAAAAAAACATATGGATACTAATTCATCCTCTATAGTGAGTGCAGATGACATCTTCTGACTCAGAAGCTACACAGCAGGAAGAGGAACTACTTCCATTGGGGTCAATAACCAAGGTCAGAGGACATTGGTTTCGAGATGACCAACCTATCTCGGAATTTCTCTTTATGGCAACCATCAAGATTATGGACAGGGATCACTATTTCCCTATCATGTCACAAGATTTCAAGACCATAATACAAGGGTTACCACATATCGAGGAAGTATGGACTCAAGCTGGAATTGAAGCATTTTTAAAGATACCTATATGCGTACCAGACTTCCAAAGATGTACGCAAGTGATGAATACCATGCAGCCGGCTGTTACGAAGATTTCGGTTCCAGAAGCCAAGGTTTTGGACAAGGTGGGCACATGGAAGACAATTCAATTCACTCATGAATTGATCAATAAAGCCTTTGGATGGAATCAAGAAGGCATTACTAATGTCAAAGAGGAATGCCATGACCCCAAGAAAAGATCATTCCTGGAGATTAACAGAATAGATATTGAAGATGCAGTACATTTGGTACATCAACACTTTTGTTTTCCTGGCATGAACAGATATACCGCACCACAAAAGATTGTAGTACAACTCCTATCGCATGCCATGAGACAGATAGGAAACAAAGTGAATCTCACAGGTTACGTACAAGAACGATTGTTTGAAGCTCAGAAGAAATGGGGGCAAAAGAAGTTCCTGAACGGTGGTTCGGCTTTAACTTTATTGATATATGAAGCTCTAGACATGAAACACTGCTTACGGGAGATGCCGACATCAGAAGGGCTAGCAAGGTACGCAAAATCCGCTTCGGTCCCTAAAAAGAAGAAAGCAGTAGTTGTGGTTGAAGAGGCTGGAACCAGCACACAGAAACCCATGAGGGGTACGAAACGCTTGCGAGAAGAGGAAGCTCAAGCAACACCTCAGTCTAAGAGAACGCATATCTTGCCTAAGATCACGACGGCTCAAATGCCGATCACTAAGAGAGATCTGTCAGCTGCCCTTGAGCAAACACACCAGTATATGCAAGGGCAGGTGAATCTAAATGTCCAAGGACATCATTATAGACAAGCAAGTCAAGCAAAGCAAAACCAGAGTACAGAAAAAACTCCAAAACAACCTGGAAGATACCAAGAATTGGGCATTGATGACTCAAGTACAAATACGGAATCCAGTCCTGAGAAAGACACGCTAGATACTGACATCAGGACAGAAAATTATGAAGAAGAAGGACCAGAAATCAATCAAATGGAAGTGGCACCGGACAACCAAAAGGAAAGAGAAAAGAAGGAGGATGATGTTAAGGAACAGGAGCACGTCATTCAGTTGAATGACACTACAAAAATAAGCATTAAGGAAGATACGACTACTGGGGTTACACATGTCAAAGCACCCATTAAAGAGGAAGAACAAACCCCAATGAATAAGGAAACGGGAGAGCTCCAACAAAAAGAACAAACCATAATCGAGGTGCCTGATGACACCCCTCAAGGACATGATGAAAACATGGGGGCTGAGCCAAGGATCCAACTTCAAATCAGGCAGCCCCATGATACCACCTTACACATTGCTCAAGGCAAAGACGTGACTACCGGAGAAGAACCCACAATACCTAAAACATGGCTTAATGTAGATGTCACGCAGTTAAAACCGGTGATAAAACAGATGATTCAAACGGCCATGGACACTCAGCAGCAAATGATGGATATAGATGTAGACTATGACAAAGCCATGAAAGAAAAGAATCAGTTTCAAGTTATGAGTGAACAGTTGTCTGCACAATTAATTCAGGTACAAAAAGAGATAGCCACCAAAAGCACTGAGCTGTTAGAAACACAAACTCAATATGAATCATTAAGCACTCAGCATCACCAACTGCGAGA
The DNA here is from genome assembly GCA_020310875.1 of Ceratopteris richardii. Lineage (NCBI taxonomy): Eukaryota > Viridiplantae > Streptophyta > Polypodiopsida > Polypodiales > Pteridaceae > Ceratopteris > Ceratopteris richardii. The sequence goes on along the minus strand of CM035432.1, from coordinate 157,925,017 downwards.
CCAGCTCAAGGACCTACAGAAATTGTATGATGCTACTGAAGCAGAAAAAGAAAGAATGCAGACCAGAAGTACTCTACTAGAAACACAACTGAAGCTATATCTGGACGAGAATGATACTTTACGCAACAGAAATAAAGAGTTGATAAAATCATTGTTATATGACCAACCAATAAAGCAACAGGAATCAACCGAAAGTAAAGAAAATGAATTAAGAGATCAACTCGCACAATATGAAGCTTTGCTAAAACAAGAGCGCGCAGTAAGAGAAGAAGAAGAACGTAAGCACAATCAGGAAATATGCGAGCTCAAAAGGCAGCTGAATTCAGCACAGGCAAAACTGGTACAGAGCTACAGTGAAAACATGGATCACGTAGCTGACATAGGCAAGGAGCTCCTAGCCACCAAAGAAAAACTCGGGGAAGCCATACAACAGATAAAAGAAAAAAATAAATGCATTGAAGAGCTAAAAAATCAGCAGAGAGACAAAGAACCGATCGGGACATCAGTAGTGCCAGAAAAAGAACATCCTACTGATGAGGTAGAGAAATAAGTCAGAAGGAACGGGCACTAGTGGTGTCCCGATTGACGGAAAATTTTGAGAACGAAGTCATCAAGGTCATGAAGGAAGCACAAATCAAAGGTAAAGACTTGGAAAAGATCATAAAGCCTTTCAACATTCCATATGGATTGTTGAAAGAGAAAGCAAGGCAATATATAAAGAAGGTTACACACAAAAGTCCAGATGAGCAGCTAAATTTCAAGAACGACACATTCACGTACACTCAAGCAGAGTTCAAAGCTGCACAGCCGGTGTGGAGGAGAAAATTTTTGGAGAAACATCCCACACTACGGGTGCACTGGCAAGCCGCACCTTATTTATTACAGGTAAACCCGTCGTTTTGTCCAATACCACGCAGAAGGGATACAAAGGAATTTTTGGATTTACAACGCAGCGGCACTATTAATAAACAGTGGCTAAATTATCCTATGTCACCTAGCCCGCCACATAACTATTTGCCAACAGAGGATTATATGATCAAAACAATAGAATTTTGGCTACAAAACTATGCGACTGTACCAGATTTAGCAGTTAAGATGACAAATAAAATACTTAGTATGCTACTTACAGTTTTGAAGGTCTTCAAACATGCGGCATATACATTTCTGAACTTCATCGGCATTAATCAAGGCACCGATATACTTATTTTCGATCTATCAGTAATGCCGAGCCGCCCCACAATAATGGCATACTATTCCAGACTCATGTTTTTGCCAAGTCCGTATATGCAAACATTTGAAGAAGCATTTTTTACAGGATTTTTTGAAATAGATTCAGAGATATTTTTGAAGATGTCATCTAATCTGAATGCCAGACTTGTGGCATACGAATTAAGCTTCTTCGCAGATCACCGACAACCGCCCAACGATGGAGTAAAAGCTGAACAATGGAAACAAATCATGATACGTGAAGCCAATCTGCTAAATGATACAGAGCAACAAGTATACAGAACATATGCCCGGCGCTTATCAAAGCCTGTCGGGGACAACAGAGTTCAGGAGGGGGGCAGTGTCGAGGGCGAGACGAGTAAGAAGAGGAAAAAAAGAAAGCAACGAAAGAAACAGCTTCACTAAAAGACAAATCTGAAGATGCATCTCTGCAGGAAGCCCCGCAGGGGCGCACACACCAAGGAAAGCACGCAGCCGGAAGAAGGAATCAGGGCCAACATGTATCACCTATGTGGATGCTTCAACCTCGTGAGTTGCAGAGGTTTCAGATCAAGGCTTACGAGCTACATCTGCATATGTGCACTGATGGCGTGCGTGGCAAACCGAATCAACCAGGTCCAACGTGTGCAACCAGGACAAATCAGAGCGCCTCTAAAACGTAATGCAAGATCAAGAATCAGACAACACTGACCACAAGGCGCGTGCGTGAAGCAAAGTCTGTCAAAGGCGCGTGCATGAAGCAAAGTCTGTCAAGGGACGACAGAGGCGAAGAGGGGGAGAGTGTTGCAGAGCTAAAGAGCGCACAAAGCAGAGAAAAAGATGGGCCCAAAATTTTTCCGATTTGGACCACATATTTTTGTAACATATTCATTTCTGTAATATATTTCCCTTTGTAAAGGCACTAGAGGAGTCCTCTAGATGCATTCCCACAGAAGAATAGAAGCTTACCCATGTAAAATAGTAGGAAATTAGCTCTTAGTTAATAAAGTGCCGGTCACTTGTGTGAAAGGACCATTTTTAGGGCACTAGTATATAAGTCAAATGTGACTCTTTGTAAAAGACTTTTTGCCATTGTGAGAATAGAGAGCACAGAAATTCGAATTTGTGTCTTCTTCCCTCTTCATCTCCTTTTTCGCGAGCTTGTATGCACGTGGATTGCTTGGAAAGAGTGCTTGTGAGTGTTGTCTATCCTTGAGAGTGTTTCTTTGCTGTAGGAAAGGTGTGTGTGAGTTGTAGGAAGTGCTGAAGTGTAGGAAGGTATTCCCGCGACTCAGTATTTCTGTCATAACTTGAAGTAGGAGCGTCGGAATTGAGTGAAACTACTGCCATTGGATGCGTCTTCTCGAGAGCTTCGAAACGCATATATTATTTGCTATGTTTGGAGCTCGGAGCTAGGAGAAAAGTCCAAAATACTGACGGCTGCTGCACCAAGTATCGTTTCGCCTTGACCAACAGTTGAAGCTTGTTAGGATAAGTGGTTGCCTCATTTTCACTCTTGAGTAATTCATTTGCATTGACCATTACGCGATTGCATGTCTTCATACACTCGGCTAGGTTAGTATACTCTTCGGATTGATAATTTAAAAGCGTTTATCCCCACTATATGCACTTGTGAGGGGATTGAGGTACAGTCTCTTTCTCCGCAAGTCCCTAAGTTGAAGCTTAGGTCAACACTTGGTCTTTGCCTCTTCATATGATGATGGCTCTTCAAGTGACAAATCTTTTGCAAGATAAACAGAGTGCTTAGTAACTAAAGAAGTGTCATACCCATATCTGATTGGCTTCTTACTTTCCCTTTGTGATCTTCTGATTGCTTGGTTGGATGATTCAGGTATATCCTCCAAATTCTTCATCTTGAATTTACCTTTGGACTTCCATGCCTTGAAATCCTCTAGGTTTATGATGTCTTCATCATCTGATTTGATGTCTTCAATCTGGTTTGGCTCCTCCATGGTGTGGCTTGGAAATTCCTCTTCCAAGTCATAAGGTAGCTTTACTTTCTTGCATTCACTTTCAAACCAAGAACCATTCTCATCAAAGACAACATCTCTACTGACCATAAATCCTTTGTTGGAAGGATTATAAAACCTGTATCCTTTATGATTCAAGTCATACCCTATGAAGATGCACTTCTCTGCCTTAGGGTCTAGCTTACCTCTGATTTGAAATGGTATATGCACATAAGCAACACATCCAAAGATCCTACAATGATCAAGTGAAGTTCTTCTACCATGCCATGCTTCATATGTAGACATCCCATCAAGAGATTTGGATGGAAACCTGTTAACAAGATAAGTGGTAGTAGATACACTCTCTGCCCATAAGTAATTAGGTAATTTTTTCTCATTTAGCATTGACCTAGCTGTTTCAACAATTAGTCTATTTCTCCTCTTTGCCACCCCATTTTGCTCAGGGGTATACCTTGTTGTGATTTCTCTTTTGATTCCTCTATCCTGCAAGAATGCATCAAACTCATGTGAGAAGTACTCACCTCCTCCATTTGACCTTAGCCTCTTTAGGCTTCTTCCTGTTTGATTTTCAACAAGTGCAAAATACTTCTTAAAGCAACTGAATACTTCATCTTTGTGCTTCATAAAGTATAAGATAGATACATAATACCTTGATCCAGAAATTGAGGGATCCTTGCTTGGTCCCCATACATCTGTATGAACAAGCTCTAGGTAATCCTCATGCATGTAGCCTTTCTTTAAGAAGGGTAACTTGTGAGATTTTCCAAACTGAGAAGCACCACATTTATAGATCATGTGTTTCTTGGATACATTAGGTATCCCAAGCACACATTGATCTCTACATATTTGCTTTAAAGTTCTCTCACCAACATGCCCTAATCTCTTATGCCAAATTTCAAGCTCTGATAGTGTTTGATCTTTGTAGCTATAAAGTGCAATATTCCTTGTATCTTCAAGTCCAAAGGTGAATAATCTACCTTTTTTTCTCCTTTGGCAATTCTTTTGAATCCATGTTGGGGATCCTCCACAAATGCTCCATATTTGTTGAACCTGACTTGCAAACCCTTTTCCACAATCTGTCCAACACTCATTAAATTCTTGGTAATTGTAGGTACATATAGGATCCTGCTCAACATATTTTTATTTCCATAAGAGGTTTTAACATTTCCTGCCTTGATCACTGAGTGCTTGGTGTCATCACCTGTTTGTACCTGATGCTTTCCCTTAGGTTCCTCAAGATCAGAGAGAAGAGATACATTGCCTGCCACATGGTTGGAACATCCTGCGTCAATGTAGAAGAGATGGTCATCATTCATACCTTGCTTTGAAGCCATATCCATGATAAGAAGGGAATCCTCTTGTTCCTCTATATAATTGTTGTAATCTTCCTTGATTTGTAGCCTCCTTGGTAGTTGTTATTGTAATTGTTGTTGTAGTTGTTATTGTAGCCTTGATGATGGTTGAATCTTCCTCTTGATTGTGTATATCCACCTCTTTGGAAACCTCTACCTCTCTGATTCTTGAAGTTCCTGTAACATTTATCTGTAGTGTGATGTGACAAACCATAAATATTACATGATGAGGGGTTATAAGGTCTCCCCCTACCTTGCTTACCTCCTCTACCCCTACCTCTTGAGTTTCTACCTCTCCCTGCATAGTTGGCTTGACAGGTTGTACCTTCATCCTCAATTTTCTTGCTTTTCACTTTCTCTTTAGACTTGCCTTTATCTGTGTATCGGACAGAAGAGCTATTACCTCTTGATGAATCTCCATTCTTGTTGAGCTTGGCTTCATGGGTAAAGAGTTTCCCCATGAGTGTGGTAAGATCTGGAATCTGCATGTCCATGTACGAGTCCATGGCAGTTGTGAAGCTCTCCCATTTTTCATTTTCTTTAATCCCATTGATTACTTGTCTCACAATTTTCTCCTCTTCAATTTCTTCTCCTATGCTTGCCAATTGGTCAGCTACATCCTTGAGTTTGGTCACATACTCTGAGATGCCTTGCTTGGGTTGCTTCCTTTGAGTGGTAAACTCAATCCACAATTGGTTCTTCCTAGCCCTTGTGTTGGAAGAAAAGTATGAAGACAATGTTTCCCAAGTCTCTTGGGATGTCTTACAGTTCCTAATGTGTGGAAGAAGAAAATCAGAGATTGAGTTAAGTAAGTATGACCTTGCCAATGCATCTTTTGCACATCATGAATTGAGTCTTTCAAGCTCCTCTCTTGTAGGTTGTCCTTTGCTTCTAAAATTGGGCATCTCCTCATCTCCTGAGATGTATCCATAGAGACTCCTTCCTTGCAAGTATGTCTTCATCCTCAAGGACCATTCTTGATAGTTGTTCTTCTCCAATTTATCAATGAAAGAAGGAAAACCATCTCCCATTTTACCTTAGCTTTGCTTTGATACCACTGTTGGGAAAGATGGATGGACACTCCAAAAAATGAGTTGGTACTAATCCCTACTTTGTACCAGCCCTCTTTAGCTTCAGTGTTGAGTTGTGGGCCCTTTTAGCTTTTCAATGACACTAAAAAAGTGCCTATGTACTTTGGAAATGATGTGAGTAATGTTTGATTCAAAACAGACTACTTCCAAGTTCACAATCTAGTGAAAATCTTCTATTTTGGTTCACACACCTACTGCTTGTTAAGCTCAGTGCTTCCAGTAGAGTAGGAATTAGAAAAATTCCTTTTGGATGTATTAAATTAGCTTAATAAGCTAATGATTCCAGGTGGAATCATTTAAAATGATTGACTATACATAGAGCAATCCATTTAGCAAGTATAGCATTACCCTAGATTTTTTAGGACCTCTGCGGAGTTTGACTAATGGGTACTTCGATGCATTTTTCTCTCAATCCACTGAATTTAATGTCTTCAAAATTTGTCAGCACGTAGTAGACTTAGAGCTAATTCCAATGAGCTATAAAACATTAAAAATGGTGGAGTATTGACTGAGATATGAGCAATACAATGTGATCTCACTAAAAAGGTGATCCATTAATCTAGGAGATATTCTCTCTAAGGATTTGTGGCTTAACAATCCATCTATGTCCACGAGTTTAGTGGCTTTTACAAATATTACTTCAAGTCAATTTGACTTTTAAAAATGGTAAAAGATAGAGAGAGTCATAGCAATGGCTCCCATGGAACTTCAATTATTCCTCATAAGATCTTCTCATGCCTAGCCAAGTGTGTAGGCTTGGCATTTGCATCAACAAGTTATTTAGTTTTTAGTGAAGTCTAGTTTTTAGCCTAATTGAGTGAACAGGCAACCTCTTTTGAGTCAAAGAGTTGCCACACCAAAACTACTCCAAATTGAGAGTTTGATAGCTCATTTGAAAGCTATTAGTGTCTATTTTGAGTGACCAAAGTATCAAGTTCAGTCTTCTTCAATTGATACCAGTTTTTATTCTAAAGTTCAGTTATAGGTAAAAGTCTTGATCCTGAGAAGGTCTTCTACACTTTCCACTGCACATAGGAGAGCAATTCTCCAATAGTTGGTATCAGAGATCAACCATAAAGCATTGATTGAAGAGGCAAAGCATTGGAATTGAAGTAAAGCAAAGGAGAAGCTACAAGTCAAGGGGGAGCTTCATAAAGTCAAGAAAGAGCACCACAACATATTTGAGGTAAACTTCAAACTTGGAAGTCTTCAATGGTTGATTTAGGACAACAAGTTGAGAAGTTAGATAAAGATAATTTTCAATCTTGGAGGTATAGAATGACAAATTACCTTAAAGGTAAAGGTTTATGGAGTCTAGTTACTGGAGATGATCCACAACTAGTGGACCTTCAAGATCCCAAGATTACTCCAGCACAAAGGAGACAATTTGCTGATTGGGAAGAGAGGAATCAAAGAGTGATGTTCCTCATTTCTTAAGTTATTTCTAACACTATGATTGGTCATGTGCAAAGCCTAGAGACATCCAAGGAAGTTTGGGAAGCATTGGAGAAGGTGTATGCTACCTCAACAAGATCTCGAAAGATGCAACTCAAGAACGAGCTCAACAACATGAAGAAAAGCTCAAACCAAAGCATTAGTGAGTATACATTGAAGATCAAGGAGCTTTGAGATCAGCTAGCATCAGTTGGATGCAAGATAGAAGCGGAAGAAACCATCCAAATAGCCCTCAATGGCTTGACGATTGAAGAAAAGTGGAAGCCTGCCATCACAAACATTCTTTATAGAGATCCTCTACCAACGTTCGAGGATATTATACCAAATTTTGTGGCTAAAGAGGCTGCTCAACAAGGAGAAGGAAATAAATTTAAGGATAGCCATAGACAAATGTTATATGCGGGTTGAGGTAGAGGAAAGAAATCAAGAGGAGGCTTGAGAGGAAGAGGAAGAAGCTACAACAACACAAATTCTAGCCAACACAACTCAGAGGACAACAAGGACAACTCAAATGAAAACACACATGGAAGAGGTCGAGGAAGAAATAGAGGAATACAATCCTCATAAAGGTATAACATGTTATCATTATGGTGAAGTAGGACATTATGCAATTGATTATTTGAAAAAGAATGGAAGGCTGAATGGAGGAAGCCAAAGGAGCCAAAATAACTATGCGAGTACATCAAGTGAAGGAGACAAGCAAACCATGCTTGCCATGAAGCATGAGTATAACAACCTGAGAAGTGATGATAAAAAATGGTTTATAGATTCAGGTTGCAGCAATAATATGACATGCCAAGGAGGTTTGTTCACAAATCTACAAGCTCCAAGTGGAAAAGGATGTGTGGAGACTGGTGATGAAACTCAACACACAATTGAGCATGTTGGAGAAATCAAGCTTGGAGACAAAAAGGTATTGACTGATGTTCTTCATGTTCCTACTATTGTGAAGAATTTGATTTCATTAGGACAAATGGTAGAGAAAGGATATCATGTTATCTTCAATGAAAAAGACTGCTTTATAAAGAATCCAAAAGAAAGATTCAAGGTTGTTGCTCAAGGAAGGAAAAAGGGTAGGATGTTCATTTTGGAGATTCAACAACCACATGGAAAGGTGATGTATATTCAGTTTGGAAACAAGAGGATTGCTGAAATTGATTTGTGGCACAAAAGGTTTGGACATATCAACATTCCCAAGCTTAAGGACATGAGCAACCATGAAGTGGTAAGAGGTCTTCCAAGATTCAATGATGCCGGACTGCATGAGTTTTGTGAAGCATTCCAACTAGGAAAGCAAACTCGACAACCGTTCAAAAAGAGCAACTATGTGGCAAGGAATGTCATCGACTTGATACACACAAATGTATGGGGACCATCACAACAACCATCGATTGCAAGTAACATATATTTTGTCACTTTTATTGATGATCATTCAAGAAAAGTATGGATGTTCTGCATAAAACAAAAATCAGATGTGTTCTCTATGTTCAAGAGATTTGAAGCACATGTAGAAAAGGAAACAGGATGTTACATAAAGACCTTGCGGTATGATGGAGGAGGAGAATATTTTTCCAAAGCATTTTCAGATTATGAAAATGGAACCAAACAACAATTTACATGTAGATACACACCTTAGCAAAATGGAATTGATGAAAGGAAAAATAGACATATCACAGAAGTTGCAAGGTGCATGCTCAATAAGATGAAGGTTCCACTAAACTACTGGGCTGAAGCAGCTAGTATGACTGTTTATTTGACGAACAAGTGCACAATAGCTGGAGTGCATAATTTAAGTCCCAAGGAGGTTTATTTTGGTAAGAAACTTGACCTTAAACATCTCAATTTTTTGGATGTGTGTGTTATGTTCACATTCCTCAAGAACTAAGGACAAAAATGGAGCCAAAGTCAAAAAATTGTATTCTCATTCGATATTCATTGGAGCAAAAAGGATACAGATGCTACAATCCAATGACAAAGGAGCTATGAGTCTCATGAGATATGGTATTTGATGAGCTAAGACCATGGTTTGGAGACAAAGGGAAAGAGGAGATTCTTAAATAAGATTATGAAGATGATGGAGGTGCTATCCAAGAAGAATTTCAACAAACAAGCATTCAAATGTCAGGTCCATAAGCTTCTACATCACATGGAGAAGGCTCAACATGGAAGGGGAGACTAAGGAGTCATTCCTCATCACCAACATCAGGTTATGAAAGATTTGAAGCTGAAAGTGCTGCCCAAAATAGTGATTCAAATGCAAGTGAAGAAGAGTATGAAGAGGTGATTACACCAAAGGTAAAGTTGAACTAGTTGAAGAAGCAATATTCAAAAGCAAATGAAAGGAGGTCTTTAAGAGCAAGGTATCCAATTCAAAGGCTGAGCTATGATAGTTTTATTGCAAAGCATTTTGCATATATGACACAAGTGGTCAAAGACAAAGAATCTGATGCATATGAAGAAGCATGTACACAAAAAGAATGGCAGCAAGCTATGCAAGAAGAGATAAAAGCTCACAAGGACAATCACACATGGGAGCAACATTTTGAGATTGGATAGACAAGGATTTCCTTTTGCTCCTTCCCTATTCCTCTTCTTTGTTGAGTCCATGAGTTCCTTTGTGTCTGCTCAAGTCACCGGGTTATAGGATATCAAACTTCTAGCTAGAGAGGAGGTTTGTTGGATGGTGAGTTTGCTGATGATACTACTACTTGCATGGCCATGAGGCAAATATGACCAAGTTCCAATAGGCTTTGGATAGATTCTATGATACTTCTAGGGCCAAGGTCAATTGGCACATCTTGTGGCTTTTGGATTAGCCCAGATGCTCTACCTAGGTGGCTCCCTTGTGCCCAATTTCAATGGATTCCCCCTGGCATTGCGGTTTGGTACATGGGGTACCATATTGGTCTTGAGCTCTCGACTAAGTAGCAGATCTCACCTCTCTTTTTGACCATCAAGTGGAAGTTGATGCAGTGGAGCATTGCTAGCTTGCCCTTGATTGGGAGGTCATGGTGGGTAACTAAGTACTCTTGGCTAAGATGTGGTATGTCACTTCTTGTTGGAACTTCTCAAGCTCTTGTATTAGCGAGATTCAGTGGTTAATAAAAAATATTTTATGGTCTATGGGGATGGCAGCCCCACTCAAGCCAAGGTTGCTTCGCAAGTCATCACCCTTCCTACGGAGTGTGGTGGCCTTTGGATTATAGACCCAACCTTCCAAAGCAAAGCCTTGTTGGGAAAGTTTGTAATTCATGACTTAGTTCTTGCCCTTGAGCCCTAGAAGGACTTTCTTTGTCAGAGGCTGAGCCTTTTTGCACCTACTATTGGTGAGCCTTGGTAGCCTTAGATCATATGGATCTTTGCTGAGATGAGGTGCATGGGGTTATCAAGGGGGATTGAGGATCATTTTTCTTGTAGTATTTTGAGATCTTGGGAGTAGTTGTAGCATTCTCTTATCCAACTCTCTCCCTCATGTATTGAGGAGTAGCTCCATCAGCCCATTACTTGGAATCCTCTTTTTTGTATGGAGAGAAGGTTCATGATTGGCTCTTGGCCTCATGTTTCCTAATGGGAGTTTGCTAGGGGTCCTGTGTGCAATATGGATGACATGATCAATTTTAGGAGGCTCACTGAGGTTCAATAGCACAACCATTGTATGGGGATGCATGATGTGCCTCAAATGCTAAGGGATATTGAGGCCACTATTCGAAGGGATCAGGGGAACCCGAATGACCACTCATCCTTTCTAGTGTGGTTGGGTGCCTTCATTGAGATTGAGGTTTTGATTGCAGCTCAGGGATTTACTTAGCATTTGACTCTCTTCTTTAAGATCGATGAGGAGGGTGGGATGATCATCACACTTGAGGAGTCTGAGATCATCACCGGCTACACTTTTCAAGAGATTTGGGTGGTTGGCACTCATGGTTGTGATTGGCACATTGATCAAGACCTTGAGGAGATTTGGGCTCATTGCGGTTGGTGTCTTTGGATCTGGGAGGCTTGGCCCATTCATTGGATTCAAGGAGTGGCAATGGTGTGTTCTTAATCCCCATCAGGGAGTCCCACCATGCTCTTCTTTTAGTATTCTACATAGTTGGGGTAGAGGATCTTCCAATCGCATCACCCCACCACCCATGCTGTAGTTGAGGCATGGTGATGGCATGGTCTTTTGGAGTAGTTCCTCTCTACCTTTTGGTGGCACATTTGGGGTAGCCAGCAGCCTCATCGGGCTATTCTTTTTCAATGGTTGATTGCCCATAGGAGCATTGCTGTCAACACCTAGCTGAGTTATGGGGGCTAGCCTACGGATCGCATGAGTTATGGCTATTAGATTGACTCTGAACATCACTGTCTTTGGGATTGCTAACTGGCCCAATAGATTTCGTGATGGATCTTGATACTTTTGACTTGGAGGGAGGGTCATTATACCATTTCTTAGGGCATAATTTCTTGGGGCTCACTTATTGGTCAAGCCCTCAACTATAAGGATGTGGCCAATAACATATTTCCTGGATTCAAGATGGGTGAATCGACACCACTCAAGATCTTTGCATCCCACATGAAGTGCCAATGATGACCCCTACTAGGAGTTGATCAATAGCCTTTTAATGTGGTTTATCTGGAGAGCATGGTGTTGGCATATCTTTGAGCGACACATGATCCCTCTGATTGAGATTGTTTGAGACTTTTCGATTGAGCTAATCCACACTATGGGGGCAACCAGAGTGTCTCTAGGGTGATTTGAATGACATGAATCTATGGTGACTTGCCTTTCTTCAACTCCACAAGAAAGGCCCCTTCTTTTTTGTTCAGGGTGATACTATCTGTGGGACCTATCGGCTGCCTGTTTGGCTTTTCTCCCCCCATCCCTTCAGGAGCTAGGGCCTCTTGCCATTTTTGGGTGGGTGTGTGGGGTGATTTGAAATGCCCTTGTATTTGTTTTTTACCCCGATTTAGGTTTGTAACCCTTTGGACGCTTTTCTTGTTAACTAATGAAAGGATCTTTTTGTGGGAAAAAAAATATCTGAAACATTCATGCCAAAAAGTAGTTGCTAAATAATAAAGATTGTTTGGAATGAGTTCCAAAACAACTATGCGAATATATATGATCCACTATTACATATGAAAATCTAGTATTTATGTGTCTTGAATCTTACCCCATAATAGGGGAAATCAGGTGGACTAGTCCAAAATCCCAAGCAATACAATACTAGATCCAAGCCTAGAAAGTTGTTAATGGAGAAAAAATTTAAATAATAAGGTTCAGACATCTTTCAAAAGGTGAAGACCTTCCAAAAATTTTTTATTCATTATTGGTGTGTTTGTAATTATGGAGGTTTTAAAGGATTTTCCATCTTCCATGTGACATCAATGTAAGAAAGCAATTATGCAAGAAAATGTAGGAGCAATAGTAGAGAAGAGAACAAATACAATAGAATTAAAAAAAATCACTACTTGTCCATACATGCACTCCCAATGTATAGCTTAAATGGTGATCTAAACAAATGTAGATAGGGGACTACAACTTAGATGTATATTAGCTCAATTTGATGTCTTGAATAGTGTAGAAGGCATGCATACACACACACATACACACATATATATATACATATATATATATATGTGTGTGTGTATGTATAAGTTTATGGAGAGATGTGACCTTTTGTGGTTGGCTAGACATGGGTGGTTCAATTGGGCAGCCACCACTTGTGTAATCCCCATATGCAAATTAGGTTGGCTCAACTGAACTTACAAATATGATTGATTTTTGAGGAAAAAAAGGAACATACCATGGAATATTCCCTTTACCATTAGGTGGGGAAACTACTATTGGAGCCTCACTAGGGGGGATATTGGTTTCTTGGGACCCCCAACCTAGGCTACTCGCCATTGTACCATATCCCACAATTGGGGATGATGATAAACCCCTTTCCTTAAAATATATTAAATGTTACAATTTGACCTTCATCCATCATGCAAGTTGGGATTCCCATCAATTGGTAATGCACAATTGGCTTCTTCTCATAATGGAGGCCTTACAAAATGTGTAATATAACATACAATCATGAGGGTAGACATTTTTCATATACTAACACCCCCCGCAATGTTTATTGAGTGATGAATCAAGTATCCATGGATCCTATTCACATTTTTTGAAGATGTCTATTAATATGATCTTTTAAAAGTGCATTAATGAATATGTCACTATAACTTGCCTTTGTTGGACAATACTCCAGCTCCACACTATCATCTTATATTAGCTCACAAACACAATGGTACTGCACTTCTATATGATTTGTGTGAGCATGAAATACTCAGTTCTTTAAGGCCATACAAATTTGATTTTCACATTTAAGTGTAGTTGATATTTCTACTGGAAATCTTACATCTAATATTATCCTTAATCAGATTACCTCACAAGATTTAGAGCAAGATTCTTTGTCCTTAGTGGAGGAGAGTGCCATAATTGGTTGCTTCCTACTTGCCTCAAGAAAGATACCTGAACCAAGTGAGAAACAATATTCAAAAATTGATTTTCTAGAATCATAAACTTGTGTCCAATCTAAAACACAATATCCTCAAAGAGTATCACTTGAGATATCAAGAATATCAAAATCCAAGATTCTTGCAATGTACCTTAGAATATTCATGCCTACTAGGCTTTCTTTTGGTTTGTTAGAGAACCTGCTCAATAATCCAAGAATATAATAGATATTTTGTCATGTCTTGCACAAAAGATCATACTCCCAACAAGCTTTCTGTACTTCTTAGAATTCACTTTGGGTGTATCATCCTCTATTGAAAGTTTAATATTTACCTTTGTAGGTGTCCTAGTGGCTTTGCAATCTATCATCCCAAAAGATTAAAGGATTTTTGTAGCATATTTCTATTGTGATATGAAAATTCCATCATCCATTCACCATAATTCAATGCCAAGAAAATATTGGAGTAATTTAAGATCTATCATCTCAAACTCATTGATCAAGTTAGCATGAGTTTTTTTGATGAAATCTACATGATCTCTTGTAATGGTGAGATTATCTACATAAAAGATGATGATCACTAATTGGTTATCGTTTACCATAAGATACAAAATTGCATTAGTACTTCTTTGAAGTGTAGTTTTTTTATTAGTTCATTGGTACCAGGATCTTGGATGTCTTTTTAACATTAATAACCTTGTTTTGCAAATGAGCTACCTCAAAATGTGGTGGTTGAGATACATATACCTCCTCCTTGAGCCATCCATTTCAATGATAAGAACCATATTGGCAATTTTATGTGAGAGTCTTTGTTGCTCCTCAATCCTCTTTGATCTGCACAACCTATCTAAAAATCAATCTTGAACATCAACCTGAGACTTATGATAATAAAAAAATGTTGTGCCCACTTTGATAGTGGTTTATGCTATGTGGCAACAAACGATTGAATTTTTGGTGGAGGATGTAATTATTTGATGTCTCATCCTCACCAATCTTGACCTATCTATGGGAAGGTGCAATGTGACTTATTTCTCCAATTGATGAGATAGTGGCTTTACCTTTGTTATCCACTAGGTATGGTGGCACATCAAACACCACATCATGAATGACAATGATATGCTTTGCCTTTGGATCCCATAGTATATATGCTTCAGAATCTTCAATATATCCTAAGAAGTCAAATTTTACTTTTTATCCTAAGTTAATTCTTCTTAATTTAGGTATATTTCCATAATAGAAATGTCCAAAAAATTTTGAAATGCACAACTAAAGGCTTTTGATCAAAGTATTCTTCTTGTGGAGTAATGTCTTGTAGTTACTTTGTATAACTCCTATTCAGAATGTTCATAGCTATATTAACTTCTTCTACCCAAAATGAACTAGGCATATATTGAGATTTCAACACTGAATGGTCCATTTCAACCATCCCCATGTTCATCTCTTAAAAATGCCATTCTTTTGAGGTGTATGAGTTCTAGTAAGCTGCCTCTTGATTCCATGAACAATGCCATATTGAGATTTGTCAAGAAAATTAGCCTTCTTCCAAATAAAAGACACCCACATCTTTGTAATGGCTAGAACTTTATATATGTGTGTGTATATATTTATGTATATATATGTAGCTCAGTGATGAGTAGCACCTCCTTTAATGTCAATCTGGGAAGACGTGAGGATGGTATGATGACCTCGAGCAAGTGAAGGCACAAGTGCGTGAGTGAGAAGCACACAAACATGCACACACATACACACACACACGCACACAAGGTAGGACAAAGAGAGAGAAGCAATGGAGTTCTTTAGATTACTTTCAACAAGCTCATACAAGTTCAAATCAAATTACAAGCTAACCTCAAAAATGAGCTCTCTAGATCTATTTATAGTTTTTGACTAGGTTTTGGCCTTGTCCAGACCTAGTGTCCGGCGTAGTTAAAAATTAGGTTCTCTGCCCTATTTGGAGGTTCAAACGGAGTCTAAAAAATGTGAAAACTGATAAGTAGGTACTTCTAAAGCTCCTCAAGCTCAAGGGCTCCTTGGCTTGCACAAAATGGAGCTAAAAAAATATGAAATGGTATTTACAATGGTTTTTAGTGATGAAAATCACTATTTTTGTAGGGATATCTTCTAACATTTTGACATACATTTCCTGGAGCTCCCTACTTGCTCCTTCTTCTTGTGTGCCCAACTCTTTGATGCCTAAAAAATTTAAATGGCCTACTTGCCAGATCTTCTCTGACTACTGTGTCTGCTTGTGCTTTCTCTTCGCTCCGACTCCCTTCGTAGGCTTCTTTGTCTTGTGAATCCTTCAGTTCCTTGAATACTGTCAACACCCCCCCTCTCTCGCGACTGTCGTCTCTGACAGGCCCTTGTCTAGCTGTGCGTTGGACATAATATTGAACCACATCAGAAGCAAGGTGGTGTTCTTCTAATCGTAGCCCCCGTGCTAGGTCTGTTAACAATGCATCCCAATTCACTGGTCCTGGGACGTCTAGATGTGGCACCCACAATTGTTCTGAATGGATGGTTCTTTCCACAGTGAATAAGTGGAGGAGATGTGAGGGCCTGGGTACAAATATTTCTGAGTGATATTCCTAGAATCCTGTTACGAACATCTCCTCGAATGTCTGTTTAAAGCAAGCTGGGAGGTACTTGATTCTGGCGTGCCAAGCATATATTACCTCTATTGATGGGGTGGTGCTCATGTCGTATACCAGATCTTGGTTGCCTGTAAGGAAGCCAACGCCTGAGAAGTGGGGGTCTTTAATGTTCTTGAATGTCCTGAATGTGATCAGCATTAATTCAAAGATTTTCATGCACATTTGGGCCATCACATCGGGGGTATTCCGTAGTCGAATGCTCCAGTGACGGATGGTTGAAATCATATAATTCACAGTGGGAGGTCCTTGTGGAGGTGCTAGATAAACATAATTTAACCACTTTGCACAGCCTTTGATGTTCTTGACAGCAATGGTAAACTCGGGCCAGGTGCGTCTGCGGAAGACTGGAACATAACAGGGATTGTATTTAATAAAGAGTGGCATGTTAGTCCAAGTACGAACCATCTCTGGGTAGGTCTCGAGAAGCCGGATCCTCCAGGTGGGTTGATGAATGGATCCCTTTTTAGCACTCTCTGGGATATCATCGGGCCCAAATTGTGTGGCGAAAGTTGGAGGCTTGCCACATCGTCGTTGGATCTCTGCATTGTAATCTGCCAGGAGTACACAGTATGGCACATACTGATCGTCGTTGGTGCCGATCCATGTATGATGAGACATACTGCGGAAATACTCTGACTTTATGATGGTGTCTTCTAATTTGGCCATTGATTGGATTTGGATTGCCACTCAATCTTCATGGGTTGTAGCTGTTTTTTCTAGTGTCTGGAGCCATTCGGGTACTTCTACTTCCAAGGTGTCCATTCCTTCTGAGGTTTGCTGACCACCTGGCATTGGCATAGGAACATATGGTTCCTCATACGTTTCGTCCACCTCAATGGGTACCAATTCATCTGGCTCTGGTTCTACAACTAGAGAGGGCTGTCTTTCATATTCCAGTAACTTCTTCTACAGTTCCGCCACCTGCTCTGTTAATGCCTTTACTTCTGCTGAAGTCGAGGTTGTTTCTATGACTTTGGGTTGTGCCTCCTATTCCCTGAGCTGGCGACGTAGCTCATCCCACTCCTTTTCCAAATCGTCATGTGCTTCTAATAGATCGGCATAGCTTTCCAAGATTGTTTTCATTGTTTGTGAGGGAACTGCTTTGAATTGTTCTGGGTCGATTTCATGGGGAGAGCCTTCCATGGCAGCTTCCAGGTTTTCTTCATTTTGCTTCTGCAGACGCTTGTTTTCTTCAAGGGCTGTAGCCATGTGTTTTTTGAGTAGAGTCAAATTTCGCCGGACTCTCAGATTATCTGTTTGGTAGACTTCCAGTAAGGCTTCGAGTTGTTTGACACCTGGTGCTTGTGATGGTTGGGGTGTCCCAAGGAGGGTTTGATGAGCTTGCTCGAGTGTGGTGTAACGTTGATTGAGGTCTACATTTTCTTCTTCTATAATTGTAAGCCGTCTTTGTAGTTGTTGATGATTCGTAGTCAGTTGATGATGACGGTCTTCGAGAGCCTGATACTCACTCTGAAGTTGATACACGCATTGATGTAATGCCATGAATATACTATTTACATTAAACGATGTAGGGAAAGATGAAGATGCAGGGGGAATGGGGAAGGGGAAGGGAGTTGTGAATGCTGTGGAGTCAAGTGGTGAGTAGGTGGAGGTGGTATGGGAGATTGAGGCTGCGTGGGGGGAGGGAGTGGTGCTGTGGCTGGTGATGTTTCCATTGTGTCGAACGTGTGTGTGACTGTGTAGATGGGAACAGTGGGTGGGGTGGATGTGATATTTGTGAAGAGTGTTGTGAAAGTGGGCATGGTAACTCCTCCGAATTGGATGCCGGGAGAGAGAGGAATTCCCATGACGACTGTGGTACTGGCAGAAATAGGCGTGGTAGTGCCAGGTGGTGAGGTGACTTGTGTAGTGAGAGGTGAGGTGGGGGGTGAGAGTGGTTCCGCCTGATGTGCTTCTGTTTGTGTGTTACCTCTTGGTTCTGATACATTGATGTGGATTTGTTTGCCGGATCGCATGGGGCGAGTAGGCACTCGTTTCTCAAATCGATGAATATAAGTCATGGCTGCATGAACAGCCTCATCTAAGCCTACTGCATCGTGCAGGTTCATTGATTCAATGAACATGTCATCCACACCTTCCTCGGCTAACATTTGGCTCATGATCATCTTTCCTATCTCGAGCGATAGTTTGTGTTGTTCTTGTACTCGCTTCATGGTTTCGTATAATCTTTTTATTTGGGCCGAGTATGCGGGGGCACTCGCTAGTTCTGAAAGTTCTTCATATTCTTGATCATACTCCTCGTTTGCTTCTTGTTCTTCTGTCTCTTCTTCATCCTCTTCTACTTCTACTACTCCCAGTTGGGTCGGGGCTGAAGTTGTAGTCGTTGGTTGTTGTCCTTGCGTCTGCTCTGCTTCTGTCTCCATGTTAGACTCATTGATCAAACGGGCAATTTCTTCATCTGTCAAATCAGCAAGGGTGTAACCTTGTGGGAACTCCAAGTCCAATGGAATCGGAGGGAACACCAGATTGGGTCCTTCGGCGCTTGGTCTGGGTAGGCGAATGGTAAATGGTCGGACACGTCGTGTTTGTGGAGGGGTCACCTCTGGTGTGGTGGTGGCTCCCCTTGGTTGAGTGCATGGTAATTGAACTCCCCCTCTCATCTTCTTCGATGGAGGACCCGCGGTTGACAGTCGTCTTTGGAATTCTTGAGTCTTGGACCATACTAGTGCTCTTTGAATGGGCACGTCGTACGCTAAGCACCTGTAAATTATTCTTGTCAGAGCACAACATCCATGAAGCACATTCTTCTGTTTCTTATTCCATCGCTGATGGGCTAGGTGGATCTGATCTATGATCCAATGTGGTATATTGATGGTGAGATTCTCTGTCTCTGCTAGGTACAAGCTAAACCATATCTTTTTTGGTGGCATCGTGAAGCGTTCTTGGGTGGGAAAAGCAAAATGCTGCATGATTGTTCGTAGGTGGAGAGCAATGGTAGGTGTCATTGCTACCATGTCCTTCAATTTGTTGAGATCCTTATGCTTCATTCTGCCTGGAACCATTGTTTCTTTCTCAGTGGGAATATGCATGCCTTGCATGTTCAATGCTTCTCGTACCAAATTGAGGGTCAGTTTGAATCTCTTGAGTTCGTGGCCTGGCAATAGTGAGGGCAGCACAAAAGTACTATCGCCTCCCTTGGCCCTGCTAGGAGTGATGGTACTGATAAAATAGGAGCAGCGTAGGAAATCTGGCTTAGGCAAATGTGCTCTGAAATAGCTATCCAATCCCGCTTTGGTCCAAACCGATCGCATCACTTCTGCATTCTGATAGTTCTCAAATTCGCAAGTGAAGAAATGGTAGCGTCCCCATTTGCCATTGAACTCAATTTCTGCTTCCTAGAAGTAGGTGCCATCACCCAATGGCCCTTCGACATCACTAAACCAATGAGCGTGTTTCCCCACTTGAGAAGTGTGTCCCTGAGGAGGGTCCTGAATAGGGAGCACATGCACCGCTTGAAGTTCTTGAGGCCTCTCAGTGAGTTGGGGTTCAAGGAGGAGGGTTTCAATGTCCACAATCTGTGCGCTAGACCCTGCCTGGGAACTGGTACCTCCTGCTTTTGCCATGTTATTGCTTGCTTGCTGGTTCTGTGAGAATATAGAATCATGCGTTAACATTGTAATGGGCAAGATAGCACAATTTTTTTGTCCCCGTTACAACATTATCATGGGGTGAGTAATGGGTCAGTGGGTCAGTGAGTGCACGATGACTGTGTGTGTAGTTAATGAATGGATAGTCTTAAGAGCTAGATGGAAAGATGTAGTGTATGAGTGGTGTAGTTAGCAAGGGGAGATGAATTTACAAATGGGGGCTGGGGGTTTATTACAAGTTTTAAGCTGCCAAACACTGTGGATGGCTTTCGGTTTTGGTTTTGTGGAGACTCTGGAGGACTTTATGAGGGTGTCTGCTTGGAAATGAGGTGTTTTTGGGACCCATTTACAAGTGAGTCTGTTCATGCTTCTGGGTGACTGTGTGTTCGTGCGTATTAAACAAGAGTGGGTAACGGCTCTTTGAGTGAGTGAGCCCTGTCGTGTATGATGTGATTTGTGCATGACTAGTTGAGCCCGCAAGCAAGCCTTAGGCACCCAAATTTTTCTTGATTGTGGGCCAGCCTTCAGCGACTTCTTGGGTACCCAAATAGATTTCACTTTCTCAAAAGAAGTTTTGGAGGTCTTCTTATTAGTATCATGTCGTTGATTACTAATAGGAAGTTGAGATGGTTGTTGTCGCTTGACTGTAATAGGCTGCTCGCCTTTTCGCACCCACAATTGTTTCAATGGCTGAGTCATTCTGCTTCGCACGTTCTTTTGGCCTCCAGCATAGGTAGTCTTCAGTAATTGATCTGCCTTTGGTTGCTGCCTCCTTCTGGCCTTTGGAAAAGAAGGGAGTTCCGTTGAGTCCTTGACTTCTTTATTGAGATCACCATTCCTTTGCATCACATAGCTTTGGACAAGAACAACATGGTCAACTTCATGTGTACCCCTGGAAGGACCAGGAGTCTGTGCCTTTCCTAGTTCCTTGAGTGTTCCATTATCTAACTCAATTGTAATTCGACTTTGATTTACCCATACCTGAATCAGTCCACTTCTTAGGTTTAAGTTGACTGCATGGTCATAGATCCAGTCTTGACCCAAGACCAGAGGCTCCGTGAGATCCTCATCTTGACACACTAGTACTTTAACTGTCATTAGAACATCTTGAATGGAGAGGGGAAGTTCCACCTCGCCCATGCAAGGGGTTTCCACACCTCCCAATCCTATGAGATATGCCTCTATAGGATTGACTTTTAACTTCAATTCTTGACAGTAAGAGAGTTTAACGGCACTAGTGGCTGCACCTGAGTCAATCAAGGCCCGTGCAGTCCCTTTCCTTGTCCTATCTCCAAGGTTACAAAAGGACGTCGGTCAACTATTCTATGGGGGCTTACACTTGAGACTTTACACATAGCCATATGATATCCTGGGTTCGCATAGTCATCTATCCTTGGCTGATCTCGTCCTTGTCATCTCATCTTCATTTTTCGGACGCATTCCAAGGCTTCTGCCTGAGCTTCTTCTCGAACTTGTTTTTCCTCTTCTTTACGTTTCTTGGCAGTGTTGAGTCGATTGATCATTTCCTCCGTGAGAGGTTCCTGATATAACTTGACTCTACATCCGCTTATGTAGCTAGGGAGAATATCGCCTTCTAAAGTGGCTAGTTGTACTGCTCCACTAGTTGAAATCCTGTTGATGATCATAGGTCCGTAACCACGTTTTTCTAGCTTTCTCGCATGTTGTTTCAGAGTATATACCAAAACTAAGTCTCCGGCCTTTAATCCTTTATCCTTAACATGGGCATCAAAGTACGCCTTCTGTCGTTTCTTAGCTGCATATATTCCTGTTGCAACTCTTAGTCTGGTTTCACTTAATCGTTCAAGGTCAAAAATTCTCGAAGAGAGTTCATGATCCGTCCACTCATGCTCCTCTGCTACTCTCAATGTGGGAATCAAGAAGTCCAAAGGTAGCACCGCATTTTGGCCAAATACCATCTGAAAGGGTGTGGCTTGGAGTACCGTTTTATAGGCCACTCGGTATGCCCAAACAGCATGGTGTAGCTGTTTGTCCCAATTAGAGTGTTTATTATTCACCAATTTGGTAAGCACATTGCATAGAATCTTGTTTGTGCTTTCGGCTTGCCCATTAGCCTGTGGGTGATAGGGGGCAGACTTCTTGTGTACAACCAAGAACTCTTGGAGCAGATTTTCAATAACTTCATTCAAGAAGTGAGTCCCTCTATCACTGACTAGCTCTATAGGTAGCCCGTATCTTATGAACACATTCTCAAATAAGAACTTAGCTGTCGTTTGAGCATCGTTCTTTGTGGTAGCTTTTACTTCTACCCACTTTGTTAGATAGTCGGTGGCAACAATGATGTATTCAACATGTGAACCCTTAGCCGGGGGATTAATAGGACCTACGAAGTCTATTCCCCACTTAGAGAATGCACGTCCACCCATCATGGGTTTCAGTGGCATCTCATCCTTGCGTATAGGGTACTAAGTTCTCTGACAGACATCACACCGTTTCACATAGGTATGTGCATCCATGTGAAGGGTCGGCCACCAGAAGCCCGCAAATAGTATTGGCTTGATCACCCGATCTGGTCCAAAATGTCCTCTTGCTACACCTTGGTGAGCTGCTTCCAAGATCTTGAGATATTCGCTCTCATGGACACATAGTCTCAGGTAACCATCTTTACCACGCTTGTATAGATTATCACCAATGAGTGAGTAATCTAGGGCTTCTTGTTCTAGACTTCTTCGTCTGGCCAGTGTCATATCTTGAGGGAATGTTCTCGTCCTCAGGAAATCTACTAATGGTTCACTCCAATCTGGCACTATGGACACTTGATATAGAGTGGCATGTTCCACAGGTGGTTTAGTGCAACAGATTGGGCATTCCTTGCACAACTTTTGGACATCGGCTTCCATAGTAGGCCAATGCACTCCAAATCTCCTAAGTGTCTGAAAAGTTCTTTGCTTTGAGTAGTGTTGCTCTAATGCACCTACATGTGCTAATTGCAACCATTTTGCGTACTCGTCCTCTTCCACACAATAAGCCAATATCCCTTGATCTGTCTATTTGTACATGCTTCCTGCCATGATATGGTACTTCTGGGCTTTTACTACCTCTCTATCTTGAGTGTTTATGACTGGGTGATTAGGCCTGTAGGTCAGTACTGGCACTAATGGCTTAGCCCACTGAGGTACAAATTCCAGATTAAACAAGTAAGCATCAGGAAGGTCATCTGATACTCCTTGTGGGGCTTCTCCCGATGTGAGCCTAGAGAGATGGTCTGCTCTCAAGTGAGTCTTCCCTTTCCTCACCACAACTTCAAAGTCATATTCCATTAGTAGGAGAAACCATCTTACTAATCTACCTGTATTGCATGGCTTGTTTACCAAGTACAATAGTTCCTGATGATCGGTAAAAAATTTAAACTTATTTGCAAGCAAATAGTGTCTAAACTTTTTAACTGCATATACCATGCCTAATCCCTCTCGTTCAGTGGTTGTATAGTTTCGTTCAGCTGCATTCAATTGTCTACTGACATAGGCAATTGGAAGATCCATATTACCTTCACCTGTAGGTTGTGCAAGCACACATCCAATAGCATAATTGGATGCGTCCACGTGAACATGAAACGGCTTATTCCAATCTGGTGTGGTCAAGATTGGTGCTGAACACAATCTTCTTTTGAGCTCATTGAAGGAGTCCTCACACTCATTAGTCCACTCGAAGTTAGTCAAAAGTCCATACAGAGGCTTTGCTATGATGGCATACATGTGTATAAACCGTCAGTAATAACCACAATGCCCCATGAAAGCTTGTACTTCCTTGACATTCTTTGGCCTAGGTAACTCGGCTATGGCTCTTACTTTCTCTTCATCGGTGGATATGCCATTCTTTGACACTATGTGTCCTAGAATCTTGCCTTGCCTGACCATGAAAACACACTTTTCTGGGTTCAGGCAGACTTGATACTCTCTACACTTGTCAAAGATTTGCCTGAGTTCTGGTATATGTGTCTGTCTAATGTTGGAATGAGCACAGAGATCATCAACATAGACCTCTAAATTCTTCCTCAGGAACTCTTTAAACACGTGACACATCAATCTTTGGAAGGTTGCAAGGGCATTGGTCAGCCCGAATGGCATTACCCGAAAAGCAAATATGCCCCACTCTGTGGAAAAAGCTGTCTTATGCTGATCTTGTGGAGCTATGGCTACTTGATTGTAGCCCGAAAATCCATCAAGGAAGCTGTACACTTCCTTGCCTGCTACTCTTCTAAGAGATGTTCTGTGATAGGAAGCGGATAGTTATCTCGAATTGTGGCTGCATTGACCTTTTTCAAGTTAATGCATACGCGTAGCTTTCCATTCTTCTTGGGCACAACTACAATGGGGGATACCCACTCGGTGTGCTCAATTTCGTAGATGAATCCAGATTCGACCAAGCGATCTATCTCTTCTTTGATCTTAGCAACATAGTTATCATTATATGTGTATGGCTTTTGCTTAGAGGGTTTCGCGTCTGAGGTCATGGGAATTGTGTGTGAGCATATGTCTGGGTCAACACCCTTCAAATCCTTGTAGCTCCAAGCGAACACATCTCTGTATTCTCTTAGCAAGGCTATCGATTCGCGCTCTTCTTCTTCCGTCAAGTCATGTCCTATATAAGTACATCTCTCGTCTCCTTCTTCTAGGGCTACCACTATTTTCTTGGTGGTTTCTTTATTATCATAGGCTTCTCCTGATTGTGCCTCTCGTTTAGGCATCCTTATCATGAATCTTCTATCATCTATCTCATACTTCTTAAAATTTTCAGGGACCTCAAACAAAGATTCTTCCTCTCCTTGTGTGACTTCTTTCTTCTTCCTTTTCTTTCCTTCTTCCTTAGGGGTCACATGTGTGGCTAGCCTTACATCATTTGTAAGCTCTCCGTGCCTTTGGGGTTGAAATTCTACTTCATAGAAGTATTCTTTATCTGATGCAAAAGGTGGGTCCATAATGATTGACTCTAGATCGGAGTCGCTTGCATCCTCAAATGCATCAGGACTAGGTTCACACTCTTCTAAGACTGCATCTCCCATGATTGGCTCTATGGAGAAGACTGAAATGTCATAGCCATCCTCATCACAGTGGGGTGTCCATTGTTCTTCATTGATGGCTACATCCATGGTTGCTAAAATTTCTGCCCAGCCGTGGGGTTCAAATTCTTCGTCAGGGAACACTATAGGTGCATAGGCTGGGTCTTGAATTGATCTGTGTGTCTCTTTCGCACCTACATCTCTGGCTTTTTCTCTCTTCTCCTCTTCTACTACCACTTTACACATCCATAAGTGAGTGTCTTCATGCATCCATGAGGATCCTGATCCTATGGAGTGCACAGACTCCGTGTCATCCTTGGCTCTATGGATAGGATTCCATTGGATAGGAGGGACATCTCTATGAGAGTAATCTTTGAGATTAACCTTGGTCGTGACACCTAGGTGTTGCAAATACAAGGAATTGGTTCCCCAATCCTGTACTACTTGCAACTGTCGCATAAACGGTCTTCCCAAAATCATCTCATAGGCATGGTTCTTGCTAAAATCACAGATAGCAAACGTGTGCTCAAACTCTACACCACATGTAGTGAGAGTTATTCCTTCAAGTAGTCCTAAAGGCCTCTCTATGTGACCATCAGCCATTTGCAATTTCATCCTCGTGGGCCTGAGTGCTGGCTTGCCCCACCGCTTCCATAGGGAAGTGGTAGCAATAGCAACTCCTGCACCTGAGTCTAGAATTGCCTTAGTTGTGTACCCCTGATGGGTAACGGGAAGATAGGTGTTTCCTTCTTCACCTTCACTCATATCTCCTATCTTGTCTAGAGGAATTTCTGGCACTGTCCTATGAGAACCTACCTGGGAACGAGGTTTTGCTATCTCTGGTACTTGTTTGGCTACATGTTTCCATAACTCTGGCCTAACTTTGAGTAGCTCTTCTAAAGTGAGGTTGCACTGCACTTTAGTGTTTTTCACTACCTCCGTATTCCTAGGTATGACTGAGTCTTCGTTTCTTACCATGACTGTGGGTGCTCTCATACAAGTCGAATTGGCTTCCCATGGGCCTGTGAAATGGGGTAACTCCTGTAGGGAGTTAGACTCGAAGTCTAACCTCTCTCGACTTTGTGCACTCTCCTGCTCTCCATAAATAGAGGGAATATCTTGTGGGAATTGATCATGTGCGTCATCCACAAGTTCAATGGGAGGAGGGACTTCACTTTCTTTAGCCCATTTGTCTTCTTGAATCTCTCGTAGGAATTCTGGTGTGTACCTATTCATAGAAGAGGAGGTGTCTAGTTCAGTGGAATTGGGCACAAAAGCTTCCTATGGGGGAAGACTTATTCTTTTGCTTGCCTCATCTCTTCCTTGATTTTTTTCTTCCTTGGCAGATCTTGCAATTATGCTCTCTAACTTCTCTAGGAGTCCATCCAAGTGCAATTGTGTCTTAGCTGAGCCAGAGTAGTTGAAGAGATGACTGGCTTCAAACATGGTCTGAGCCAATGCGACCATTTCGCGCAAAGCTTGGTTCTTTCTATCTCTAGGTCAGCTCTGGGGTAGCACTTGTCATGCTCCGTCACGTTTGGCCCTTCTTGGATTCTGGCCTGATATGCCTTAAGCATCATGTCTATGCCTTCAGGAGTGGGGTCAGCTAACATTGATCCTACTCTAGGGGGTGGTGGGATGGTCTTAGGTAGGTGGACAGATGGTGGGTTAGATGGTGATGGAAGTGAGGGTGGTGGTGGTATGTGAGAGTTGTTTGAGAGGTGAGTTCAACAATTTTGGCTTTTGTTTCTCTTATGCTTTCTTCTAAGTCACTCATCTTTTTAGACCATTGTCTTTTCATTCTTTCTCGACTATCCCTCCAGGCTCTCGATCGTTTCTTGGCTATGCTCTCAGTTTCACTAACTTTTGCACTCTTCTCTTGACCTATTCCTGGGTTCTGTTGCAAAGCCTGGGCTCTAGTGACCACTTGCACTGGTGTAGTGGAAGTGACACTTCCTGTTGAGTCTACAACTAACCCAATAACGTTAATTGGAGTTATTTTTGGCATATTATTGGGATTTTTTGGGCAATCTCGTAAGAGATGCTCCTTCCCATAATCTTGACAAAAGCGTTGAATTGTTATTGACTGGGGTTGTGTAGGTGGAGGTAAGGGGCAATCACGAATGCGGTGATCTTCCTGACATCTGTAGCATGGTCCTCTAGGGAATGGGGGTCTTACCTACCTAGGTTGGGGTCTAGAGTTAGGGTTTGTGTACATTACATTTGTGTACTCTGGCTCCCAACTAGGTTCATTCGGTTCTTCAATATAGTAAGACTCACCATGTTCAGGAGACTGCATGTAGTAGGCCTGGGGGCTATCAATATGCGTCGAATCAAAGCTATGGTCACTCGGGTCACTTTCAGAAAGCAATGGTGTTACATGGACTATAGCTCTATTCAGGTTCTCTTCTACAGCTGCATATTTTACTGGGATCACATTGGCTGGAGCTGGGGTTGTTGGGCTAACACAGGCTGAGGTCTTTTCTGATTTTGGTAGGGTTGCTGATAGGGTTGTTGTGGTCTGCCATATTGTTGTGGAGGGTACTGGTTCTGATACCTTACTTGTTGTGGATAGGGCTGAGGGTAGGTTTGTCTAATCGCTTGCTTATTGTATGGGCAGTCTTGTGCTGTGTGATTTGTGTATCTTCATTCCATGGTGCAGTACTGGCTACTGGGATTTACTTGGGGTTGAGCCATAATGGGACATACATTCGCCATATGGTCACCTCCACAAGTATAGCATCTTTTCACAGGGGCAAATCTTGGGATCTGTTTGTTAGAGACACCTAATTTCTGAGCTACTTTCTCTGCTAATTCCTCGATAGATGTGGATTTTGTGGAAGAGAGGCTAGAAGCACTAACTGAATCTTTGTAGATTTTGGAGAGCTCTAACTCTTCCCCTAGGTTATCCTCGATGTCGATGCACATTCGTACACACTCTTCTATGGTCCTAGGGTCCTTCAAGTACACATAGGATTGCAACTTTGTACCTAGCAATCCATCCAAGAATAAAGCCACTTGTTTGGCAGGTGTGGGTAACTCAGGAACAGGGCATCTCTCAAGATACTGCCTAAATCTTCTTCCTGCAAGTCTCACCGTCTCTTGAGGGGTCTGCTTGAAGCTGTGTATCAATGAGGAAGTATTATGCCTTATGCCACTTTTAGAGAATTCAGTGATGAAAGCCTCTAAAAGTTGGTCTATGCTCCTGAACTGTCTCTCATTCAATGGTTGAAACCACGTAAGGGTTGTGTTCCTAAGTGTTAGACCAAAGGCATTATATTGCGTGAACAGGTCCTCAACTTGTTCAGCTCTCAAGACTTGCCTAAACTCGGCCACATGATCATATGGGTCTCCTGTGCCATCGAAGTAATTCTTCATGGACTTAACTAACTAAGTCGGTCTCAAAATCCTGGTGTGTTCCCTAGGCCTTGGCAGAGGGAAATCATCAGCATTCCTTTGGTTCCTTGGGGCTCTAAGTCCCTCAGGTTCCACTCTATTTGTTTCCGTTCTCGTTCTGTCTCTTCCCATTGGGTTGGCAAAGCTTACCTCCGGTTTATCTCTATGTCTGTCTCTTTGAGTTCCATGAGCTTGGGATGTTCCAGCTCCTGGGTGACCAAAGGACACATTCGATCTTGGTTGGGGGAAAATAAATTCACCTTTCCAAGTGTAAGCATGCCTATCATTTTCGGTAACCACAAAGATCCTCTCTGAAGCATGATCCAAGTAGGTCACTCTGCCTGGACTATCAGGATCTTTGAACTCATATATCATGATTGTTCCTACCTCATTCGGCTGATCAGATCTATACCTCCAAAAGGCTTCATCAGTCTCTCGGTTCAGGAGTAGATCTATGCTTATTGTCTTGGGGAATCCACTCTGGCGTGATAATCCTAGTGAGAACAGATTTGCCTCGGGGGGTTCTAGGTTCTACACCCATGTTTCCTTGCTCTAGGTCACCTAAGTCCGTTTCTGGGATCACATTCCCAAATTCATCTGTCCTATCTGGATGACTGGTGACTACATATATTGTTCCTTCCTTGTCTAGGTAGGCTCCGTTTTCAAACTTGACAGCTGGGTGCTCTAGTCCAATGGATTGGTCAGGGTTTTTGATATGGACCACAGATCTTCCTAAGCCGTCCTCATAGATGCTAGCACCTAATCGGTTAGTCCTAAGGTATTCCAGCTGCGTCTTGTAGGGGCCTTCTACCCTATGTAAGTATGGCACACCTGAGCTCCTGTAGGTCTCTCCCTACCGTGGGACATCTCAGACTCGCTAGTCTCAGAGCTAGGGTAATACGAATGATGGCTCAATTGTTGGGCCCAAGACCTAGCAGTATGATTGACACTAGCCTCTGAAGATCTAAGACTTTGTCTATCTCTCCCTAGGTGTCCTCCTGATCTAAGGTTCATATGCCCAATTGAATGATCTCAAATTTTCCCAAGTACACTTTGCGTTGCTGAGTTCTTTTGTATTAGTCACTTGTTCTTTTTTAATTGCCCTTAGGGTGTCACTTCTTGTCCATTTAATCTTCGTCGCAAGGAACACTTGAATTTTATCATACTTTGAGTGTGGTCACTCAATTTAAGTTCTTTTCCCTTAGGTTGTTTCGCAATTGTAATCTCCTAACACTTGCACTTGAGTGATTAGAGTTCTTGGACTTGGTCGTTCTTAACGTGTCCTTAATTAATCAAGACCTCTATCCGTACTTAGCCTATGCTAGGGATTGACAGAGGGTGTTGAGAATTTCCAACCTTAAGGTTCATCCCTCGATTGCCCTTGTATGCCCAAGAAGCGTGTTCCCAAGCTCGCACTTACTCTTGCTTCAAGTACCCTTTGATGCTCTCAAAGAACCTGAAAAAGTCCACAATTAGCTCAAGAATTGAATTCAGTTGACAGACAGATCACTTTCATGCCTGTAATTCACAGACCCAATTGCCTTTTGCCTTTATGAAAAACAATCCCATGGGAAACTTAGTTTTCCTACCCCGGGATATGGTCACTTCAAATTACCCTATCTAATAATCCTGACATTAATTCTACGGTAACCAGTGGAAGTTTTGGTTGTACTCCCCACGAGCTTTCCAACAAAACAAAAATCACCGCAATCGGATTTCGTATGAGGAGGTTATGTCCGCTCAGGGTTTTGGGGCTAAAACAGGATTTAAAACAGGTTAACCAGTAGACAGGACTTCTCAAAATGCTATGGGTATAGGCCTCACAATGCTCTACTAACCCTTAAAATTTCCCCACAATTTGCCAAAAAATTAGAACACTATTTTTTGCCCTAAAAAATTGGCCAAATTTGCCCGTCCATCGCGTTCGCAAGCTCTGTCAATCGCGATTGATAGCTCAATCGCGATCGACGTGTCGGTCGCGATTGACAGGTCCATCGTGGCTGTCAGTCGCGATTGATGGGTCAATCGCGATTGACATGTGGCCCGGATTTTCAGTCGATCGTGGTTAGTCGGTCGTTGACTCTGTCGGTCGCGATTGATGGGTCGATCGCGATTGACAGGTCCGTCGCGAGGGTCTGTCCGTCGTGGTCAAGCAATCGTTGACTGGGTCGGTCGCGATTGAAAGGTCTGTTGTGCCTGTCGGTCGCGATTGACTGGTCGATCGCGATTGATGGCTCGATCGCGATTGACACGTGTCACGCGTAGATTCAGTCGATCGTGGTCAGTCGGTCGTTGACTCTGTCGGTTGCGATTGACGTGTCGGTCGCGATTGACAGGTCAGTCGGCAAGTATCCGTCGTGGTTTGTCGATCACGATTGACAG